>JAJUBA010000405.1:0-35000 GCA_029620275.1 Acrossocheilus wenchowensis
AAAAAAAAAAAAAAAAAAAAAAAAAAAAAAAAAAAAAAAAAAAAAAAAAAAAAAAAAAAAAAAAAAAAAAAAAAAAAAAAAAAAAAAAAAAAAAAAAAAAAAAAAAAAAAAAAAAAAAAAAAAAAAAAAAAAAAAAAAAAAAAAAAAAAAAAAAAAAAAAAAAAAAACAAAAAAAAAAAAAAAAAAAAAAAAAAAAAAAAAAAAAAAAAAAAAAAAAAAAAAAAAAAAAAAAAAAAAAAAAAAAAAAAAAAAAAAAAAAAAAAAAAAAAAAAAAAAAAAAAAAAAAAAAAAAAAAAAAAAAAAAAAAAAAAAAAAAAAAAAAAAAAAAAAAAAAAAAAAAAAAAAAAAAAAAAAAAAAAAAAAAAAAAAAAAAAAAAAAAAAAAAAAAAAAAAAAAAAAAAAAAAAAAAAAAAAAAAAAAAAAAAAAAAAAAAAAAAAAAAAAAAAAAAAAAAAAAAAAAAAAAAAAAAAAAAAAAAAAAAAAAAAAAAAAAAAAAAAAAAAAAAAAAAAAAAAAAAAAAAAAAAAAAAAAAAAAAAAAAAAAAAAAAAAAAAAAAAAAAAAAAAAAAAAAAAAAAAAAAAAAAAAAAAAAAAAAAAAAAAAAAAAAAAAAAAAAAAAAAAAAAAAAAAAAAAAAAGAAAAAAAAAAACAAAAAAAAAAAAAAAAAAAAAAAAAAAAAAAAAAAAAAAAAAAAAAAAAAAAAAAAAAAAAAAAAAAAAAAAAAAAAAAAAAAAAAAAAAAAAAAAAAAAAAAAAAAAAAAAAAAAAAAAAAAAAAAAAAAAAAAAAAAACAAAAAAAAAAAAAAAAAAAAAAAAAAAAAAAAAAAAAAAAAAAAAAAAAAAAAAAAAAAAAAAAAAAAAAAAAAAAAAAAAAAAAAAAAAAAAAAAAAAAAAAAAAAAAAAAAAAAAAAAAAAAAAAAAAAAAAAAAAAAAAAAAAAAAAAAAAAAAAAAAAAAAAAAAAAAAAAAAAAAAAAAAAAAAAAAAAAAAAAAAAAAAAAAAAACAAAAAAAAAAAAAAAAAAAAAAAAAAAAAAAAAAAAAAAAAAAAAAAAAAAAAAAAAAAAAAAAAAAAAAAAAAAAAAAAAAAAAAAAAAAAAAAAAAAAAAAAAAAAAAAAAAAAAAAAAAAAAAAAAAAAAAAAAAAAAAAAAAAAAAAAAAAAAAAAAAAAAAAACAAAAAAAAAAAAAAAAAAAAAAAAAAAAAAAAAAAAAAAAAAAAAAAAAAAAAAAAAAAAAAAAAAAAAAAAAAAAAAAAAAAAAAAAAAAAAAAAAAAAAAAAAAAAAAAAAAAAAAAAAAAAAAAAAAAAAAAAAAAAAAAAAAAAAAAAAAAAAAAAAAAAAAAAAAAAAAACAAAAAAAAAAAAAAAAAAAAAAAAAAAAGAAAAAAAAAAAAAAAAAAAAAAAAAAAAAAAAAAAAAAAAAAAAAAAAAAAAAAAAAAAAAAAAAAAAAAAAAAAAAAAAAAAAAAAAAAAAAAAAAAAAAAAAAAAAAAAAAAAAAAAAAAAAAAAAAAAAAAAAAAAAAAAAAAAAAAAAAAAAAAAAAAAAAAAAAAAAAAAAAAAAAAAAAAAAAAAAAAAAAAAAAAAAAAAAAAAAAAAAAAAAAAAAAAAAAAAAAAAAAAAAAAAAAAAAAAAAAAAAAAAAAAAAAAAAAAAAAAAAAAAAAAAAAAAAAAAAAAAAAAAAAAAAACAAAAAAAAAAAAAAAAAAAAAAAAAAAAAAAAAAAAAAAAAAAAAAAAAAAAAAAAAAAAAAAAAAAAAAAAAAAAAAAAAAAAAAAAAAAAAAAAAAAAAAAAAAAAAAAAAAAAAAAAAAAAAAAAAAAAAAAAAAAAAAAAAAAAAAAAAAAAAAAAAAAAAAAAAAAAAAAAAAAAAAAAAAAAAAAAAAAAAAAAAAAAAAAAAAAAAAAAAAAAAAAAAAAAAAAAAAAAAAAAAAAAAAAAAAAAAAAAAAAAAAAAAAAAAAAAAAAAAAAAAAAAAAAAAAAAAAAAAAAAAAAAAACAAAAAAAAAAAAAAAAAAAAAAAAAAAAAACAAAAAAAAAAAAAAAAAAAAAAAAAAAAAAAAAAAAAAAAAAAAAAAAAAAAAAAAAAAAAAAAAAAAAAAAAAAAAAAAAAAAAAAAAAAAAAAAAAAAAAAAAAAAAAAAAAAAAAAAAAAAAAAAAAAAAAAAAAAAACAAAAAAAAAAAAAAAAAAAAAAAAAAAAAAAAAAAAAAAAAAAAAAAAAAAAAAAAAAAAAAAAAAAAAAAAAAAAAAAAAAAAAAAAAAAAAAAAAAAAAAAAAAAAAAAAAAAAAAAAAAAAAAAAAAAAAAAAAAAAAAAAAAAAAAAAAAAAAAAAAAAAAAAAAAAAAAAAAAAAAAAAAAAAAAAAAAAAAAAAAAAAAAAAAAAAAAAAAAAAAAAAAAAAAAAAAAAAAAAAAAAAAAAAAAAAAAAAAAAAAAGAAAAAAAAAAAAAAAAAAAAAAAAAAAAAACAAAAAAAAAAAAAAAAAAAAAAAAAAAAAAAAAAAAAAAAAAAAAAAAAACAAAAAAAAAAAAAAAAAAAAAAAAAAAAAAAAAAAAAAAAAAAAAAAAAAAAAAAAAAAAAAAAAAAAAAAAAAAAAAAAAAAAAAAAAAAAAAAAAAAAAAAAAAAAAAAAAAAAAAAAAAAAAAAAAAAAAAAAAAAAAAAAAAAAAAAAAAAAAAAAAAAAAAAAAAAAAAAAAAAAAAAAAAAAAAAAAAAAAAAAAAAAAAAAAAAAAAAAAAAAAAAAAAAACAAAAAAAAAAAAAAAAAAAAAAAAAAAAAAAAAAAAAAAAAAAAAAAAAAAAAAAAAAAAAAAAAAAAAAAAAAAAAAAAAAAAAAAAAAAAAAAAAAAAAAAAAAAAAAAAAAAAAAAAAAAAAAAAAAAAAAAAAAAAAAAAAAAAAAAAAAAAAAAAAAAAAAAAAAAAAAAAAAAAAAAAAAAAAAAAAAAAAAAAAAAAAAAAAAAAAAAAAAAAAAAAAAAAAAAAAAAAAAAAAAAAAAAAAAAAAAAAAAAAAAAAAAAAAAAAAAAAAAAAAAAAAAAAAAAAAAAAAAAAAAAAAAAAAAAAAAAAAAAAAAAAAAAAAAAAAAAAAAAAAAAAAAAAAAAAAAAAAAAAAAAAAAAAAAAAAAAAAAAAAAAAAAAAAAAAAAAAAAAAAAAAAAAAAAAAAAAAAAAAAAAAAAAAAAAAAAAAAAAAAAAAAAAAAAAAAAAAAAAAAAAAAAAAAAAAAAAAAAAAAAAAAAAAAAAAAAAAAAAAAAAAAAAAAAAAAAAAAAAAAAAAAAAAAAAAAAAAAAAAAAAAAAAAAAAAAAAAAAAAAAAAAAAAAAAAAAAAAAAAAAAAAAAAAAAAAAAAAAAAAAAAAAAAAAAAAAAAAAAAAAAAAAAAAAAAAAAAAAAAAAAAAAAAAAAAAAAAAAAAAAAAAAAAAAAAAAAAAAAAAAAAAAAAAAAAAAAAAAAAAAAAAAAAAAAAAAAAAAAAAAAAAAAAAAAAAAAAAAAAAAAAAAAAAAAAAAAAAAAAAAAAAAAAAAAAAAAAAAAAAAAAAAAAAAAAAAAAAAAAAAAAAAAAAAAAAAAAAAAAAAAAAAAAAAAAAAAAAAAAAAAAAAAAAAAAAAAAAAAAAAAAAAAAAAAAAAAAAAAAAAAAAAAAAAAAAAAAAAAAAAAAAAAAAAAAAAAAAAAAAAAAAAAAAAAAAAAAAAAAAAAAAAAAAAAAAAAAAAAAAAAAAAAAAAAAAAAAAAAAAAAAAAAAAAAAAAAAAAAAAAAAAAAAAAAAAAAAAAAAAAAAAAAAAAAAAAAAAAAAAAAAAAAAAAAAAAAAAAAAAAAAAAAAAAAAAAAAAAAAAAAAAAAAAAAAAAAAAAAAAAAAAAAAAAAAAAAAAAAAAAAAAAAAAAAAAAAAAAAAAAAAAAAAAAAAAAAAAAAAAAAAAAAAAAAAAAAAAAAAAAAAAAAAAAAAAAAAAAAAAAAAAAAAAAAAAAAAAAAAAAAAAAAAAAAAAAAAAAAAAAAAAAAAAAAAAAAAAAAAAAAAAAAAAAAAAAAAAAAAAAAAAAAAAAAAAAAAAAAAAAAAAAAAAAAAAAAAAAAAAAAAAAAAAAAAAAAAAAAAAAAAAAAAAAAAAAAAAAAAAAAAAAAAAAAAAAAAAAAAAAAAAAAAAAAAAAAAAAAAAAAAAAAAAAAAAAAAAAAAAAAAAAAAAAAAAAAAAAAAAAAAAAAAAAAAAAAAAAAAAAAAAAAAAAAAAAAAAAAAAAAAAAAAAAAAAAAAAAAAAAAAAAAAAAAAAAAAAAAAAAAAAAAAAAAAAAAAAAAAAAAAAAAAAAAAAAAAAAAAAAAAAAAAAAAAAAAAAAAAAAAAAAAAAAAAAAAAAAAAAAAAAAAAAAAAAAAAAAAAAAAAAAAAAAAAAAAAAAAAAAAAAAAAAAAAAAAAAAAAAAAAAAAAAAAAAAAAAAAAAAAAAAAAAAAAAAAAAAAAAAAAAAAAAAAAAAAAAAAAAAAAAAAAAAAAAAAAAAAAAAAAAAAAAAAAAAAAAAAAAAAAAAAAAAAAAAAAAAAAAAAAAAAAAAAAAAAAAAAAAAAAAAAAAAAAAAAAAAAAAAAAAAAAAAAAAAAAAAAAAAAAAAAAAAAAAAAAAAAAAAAAAAAAAAAAAAAAAAAAAAAAAAAAAAAAAAAAAAAAAAAAAAAAAAAAAAAAAAAAAAAAAAAAAAAAAAAAAAAAAAAAAAAAAAAAAAAAAAAAAAAAAAAAAAAAAAAAAAAAAAAAAAAAAAAAAAAAAAAAAAAAAAAAAAAAAAAAAAAAAAAAAAAAAAAAAAAAAAAAAAAAAAAAAAAAAAAAAAAAAAAAAAAAAAAAAAAAAAAAAAAAAAAAAAAAAAAAAAAAAAAAAAAAAAAAAAAAAAAAAAAAAAAAAAAAAAAAAAAAAAAAAAAAAAAAAAAAAAAAAAAAAAAAAAAAAAAAAAAAAAAAAAAAAAAAAAAAAAAAAAAAAAAAAAAAAAAAAAAAAAAAAAAAAAAAAAAAAAAAAAAAAAAAAAAAAAAAAAAAAAAAAAAAAAAAAAAAAAAAAAAAAAAAAAAAAAAAAAAAAAAAAAAAAAAAAAAAAAAAAAAAAAAAAAAAAAAAAAAAAAAAAAAAAAAAAAAAAAAAAAAAAAAAAAAAAAAAAAAAAAAAAAAAAAAAAAAAAAAAAAAAAAAAAAAAAAAAAAAAAAAAAAAAAAAAAAAAAAAAAAAAAAAAAAAAAAAAAAAAAAAAAAAAAAAAAAAAAAAAAAAAAAAAAAAAAAAAAAAAAAAAAAAAAAAAAAAAAAAAAAAAAAAAAAAAAAAAAAAAAAAAAAAAAAAAAAAAAAAAAAAAAAAAAAAAAAAAAAAAAAAAAAAAAAAAAAAAAAAAAAAAAAAAAAAAAAAAAAAAAAAAAAAAAAAAAAAAAAAAAAAAAAAAAAAAAAAAAAAAAAAAAAAAAAAAAAAAAAAAAAAAAAAAAAAAAAAAAAAAAAAAAAAAAAAAAAAAAAAAAAAAAAAAAAAAAAAAAAAAAAAAAAAAAAAAAAAAAAAAAAAAAAAAAAAAAAAAAAAAAAAAAAAAAAAAAAAAAAAAAAAAAAAAAAAAAAAAAAAAAAAAAAAAAAAAAAAAAAAAAAAAAAAAAAAAAAAAAAAAAAAAAAAAAAAAAAAAAAAAAAAAAAAAAAAAAAAAAAAAAAAAAAAAAAAAAAAAAAAAAAAAAAAAAAAAAAAAAAAAAAAAAAAAAAAAAAAAAAAAAAAAAAAAAAAAAAAAAAAAAAAAAAAAAAAAAAAAAAAAAAAAAAAAAAAAAAAAAAAAAAAAAAAAAAAAAAAAAAAAAAAAAAAAAAAAAAAAAAAAAAAAAAAAAAAAAAAAAAAAAAAAAAAAAAAAAAAAAAAAAAAAAAAAAAAAAAAAAAAAAAAAAAAAAAAAAAAAAAAAAAAAAAAAAAAAAAAAAAAAAAAAAAAAAAAAAAAAAAAAAAAAAAAAAAAAAAAAAAAAAAAAAAAAAAAAAAAAAAAAAAAAAAAAAAAAAAAAAAAAAAAAAAAAAAAAAAAAAAAAAAAAAAAAAAAAAAAAAAAAAAAAAAAAAAAAAAAAAAAAAAAAAAAAAAAAAAAAAAAAAAAAAAAAAAAAAAAAAAAAAAAAAAAAAAAAAAAAAAAAAAAAAAAAAAAAAAAAAAAAAAAAAAAAAAAAAAAAAAAAAAAAAAAAAAAAAAAAAAAAAAAAAAAAAAAAAAAAAAAAAAAAAAAAAAAAAAAAAAAAAAAAAAAAAAAAAAAAAAAAAAAAAAAAAAAAAAAAAAAAAAAAAAAAAAAAAAAAAAAAAAAAAAAAAAAAAAAAAAAAAAAAAAAAAAAAAAAAAAAAAAAAAAAAAAAAAAAAAAAAAAAAAAAAAAAAAAAAAAAAAAAAAAAAAAAAAAAAAAAAAAAAAAAAAAAAAAAAAAAAAAAAAAAAAAAAAAAAAAAAAAAAAAAAAAAAAAAAAAAAAAAAAAAAAAAAAAAAAAAAAAAAAAAAAAAAAAAAAAAAAAAAAAAAAAAAAAAAAAAAAAAAAAAAAAAAAAAAAAAAAAAAAAAAAAAAAAAAAAAAAAAAAAAAAAAAAAAAAAAAAAAAAAAAAAAAAAAAAAAAAAAAAAAAAAAAAAAAAAAAAAAAAAAAAAAAAAAAAAAAAAAAAAAAAAAAAAAAAAAAAAAAAAAAAAAAAAAAAAAAAAAAAAAAAAAAAAAAAAAAAAAAAAAAAAAAAAAAAAAAAAAAAAAAAAAAAAAAAAAAAAAAAAAAAAAAAAAAAAAAAAAAAAAAAAAAAAAAAAAAAAAAAAAAAAAAAAAAAAAAAAAAAAAAAAAAAAAAAAAAAAAAAAAAAAAAAAAAAAAAAAAAAAAAAAAAAAAAAAAAAAAAAAAAAAAAAAAAAAAAAAAAAAAAAAAAAAAAAAAAAAAAAAAAAAAAAAAAAAAAAAAAAAAAAAAAAAAAAAAAAAAAAAAAAAAAAAAAAAAAAAAAAAAAAAAAAAAAAAAAAAAAAAAAAAAAAAAAAAAAAAAAAAAAAAAAAAAAAAAAAAAAAAAAAAAAAAAAAAAAAAAAAAAAAAAAAAAAAAAAAAAAAAAAAAAAAAAAAAAAAAAAAAAAAAAAAAAAAAAAAAAAAAAAAAAAAAAAAAAAAAAAAAAAAAAAAAAAAAAAAAAAAAAAAAAAAAAAAAAAAAAAAAAAAAAAAAAAAAAAAAAAAAAAAAAAAAAAAAAAAAAAAAAAAAAAAAAAAAAAAAAAAAAAAAAAAAAAAAAAAAAAAAAAAAAAAAAAAAAAAAAAAAAAAAAAAAAAAAAAAAAAAAAAAAAAAAAAAAAAAAAAAAAAAAAAAAAAAAAAAAAAAAAAAAAAAAAAAAAAAAAAAAAAAAAAAAAAAAAAAAAAAAAAAAAAAAAAAAAAAAAAAAAAAAAAAAAAAAAAAAAAAAAAAAAAAAAAAAAAAAAAAAAAAAAAAAAAAAAAAAAAAAAAAAAAAAAAAAAAAAAAAAAAAAAAAAAAAAAAAAAAAAAAAAAAAAAAAAAAAAAAAAAAAAAAAAAAAAAAAAAAAAAAAAAAAAAAAAAAAAAAAAAAAAAAAAAAAAAAAAAAAAAAAAAAAAAAAAAAAAAAAAAAAAAAAAAAAAAAAAAAAAAAAAAAAAAAAAAAAAAAAAAAAAAAAAAAAAAAAAAAAAAAAAAAAAAAAAAAAAAAAAAAAAAAAAAAAAAAAAAAAAAAAAAAAAAAAAAAAAAAAAAAAAAAAAAAAAAAAAAAAAAAAAAAAAAAAAAAAAAAAAAAAAAAAAAAAAAAAAAAAAAAAAAAAAAAAAAAAAAAAAAAAAAAAAAAAAAAAAAAAAAAAAAAAAAAAAAAAAAAAAAAAAAAAAAAAAAAAAAAAAAAAAAAAAAAAAAAAAAAAAAAAAAAAAAAAAAAAAAAAAAAAAAAAAAAAAAAAAAAAAAAAAAAAAAAAAAAAAAAAAAAAAAAAAAAAAAAAAAAAAAAAAAAAAAAAAAAAAAAAAAAAAAAAAAAAAAAAAAAAAAAAAAAAAAAAAAAAAAAAAAAAAAAAAAAAAAAAAAAAAAAAAAAAAAAAAAAAAAAAAAAAAAAAAAAAAAAAAAAAAAAAAAAAAAAAAAAAAAAAAAAAAAAAAAAAAAAAAAAAAAAAAAAAAAAAAAAAAAAAAAAAAAAAAAAAAAAAAAAAAAAAAAAAAAAAAAAAAAAAAAAAAAAAAAAAAAAAAAAAAAAAAAAAAAAAAAAAAAAAAAAAAAAAAAAAAAAAAAAAAAAAAAAAAAAAAAAAAAAAAAAAAAAAAAAAAAAAAAAAAAAAAAAAAAAAAAAAAAAAAAAAAAAAAAAAAAAAAAAAAAAAAAAAAAAAAAAAAAAAAAAAAAAAAAAAAAAAAAAAAAAAAAAAAAAAAAAAAAAAAAAAAAAAAAAAAAAAAAAAAAAAAAAAAAAAAAAAAAAAAAAAAAAAAAAAAAAAAAAAAAAAAAAAAAAAAAAAAAAAAAAAAAAAAAAAAAAAAAAAAAAAAAAAAAAAAAAAAAAAAAAAAAAAAAAAAAAAAAAAAAAAAAAAAAAAAAAAAAAAAAAAAAAAAAAAAAAAAAAAAAAAAAAAAAAAAAAAAAAAAAAAAAAAAAAAAAAAAAAAAAAAAAAAAAAAAAAAAAAAAAAAAAAAAAAAAAAAAAAAAAAAAAAAAAAAAAAAAAAAAAAAAAAAAAAAAAAAAAAAAAAAAAAAAAAAAAAAAAAAAAAAAAAAAAAAAAAAAAAAAAAAAAAAAAAAAAAAAAAAAAAAAAAAAAAAAAAAAAAAAAAAAAAAAAAAAAAAAAAAAAAAAAAAAAAAAAAAAAAAAAAAAAAAAAAAAAAAAAAAAAAAAAAAAAAAAAAAAAAAAAAAAAAAAAAAAAAAAAAAAAAAAAAAAAAAAAAAAAAAAAAAAAAAAAAAAAAAAAAAAAAAAAAAAAAAAAAAAAAAAAAAAAAAAAAAAAAAAAAAAAAAAAAAAAAAAAAAAAAAAAAAAAAAAAAAAAAAAAAAAAAAAAAAAAAAAAAAAAAAAAAAAAAAAAAAAAAAAAAAAAAAAAAAAAAAAAAAAAAAAAAAAAAAAAAAAAAAAAAAAAAAAAAAAAAAAAAAAAAAAAAAAAAAAAAAAAAAAAAAAAAAAAAAAAAAAAAAAAAAAAAAAAAAAAAAAAAAAAAAAAAAAAAAAAAAAAAAAAAAAAAAAAAAAAAAAAAAAAAAAAAAAAAAAAAAAAAAAAAAAAAAAAAAAAAAAAAAAAAAAAAAAAAAAAAAAAAAAAAAAAAAAAAAAAAAAAAAAAAAAAAAAAAAAAAAAAAAAAAAAAAAAAAAAAAAAAAAAAAAAAAAAAAAAAAAAAAAAAAAAAAAAAAAAAAAAAAAAAAAAAAAAAAAAAAAAAAAAAAAAAAAAAAAAAAAAAAAAAAAAAAAAAAAAAAAAAAAAAAAAAAAAAAAAAAAAAAAAAAAAAAAAAAAAAAAAAAAAAAAAAAAAAAAAAAAAAAAAAAAAAAAAAAAAAAAAAAAAAAAAAAAAAAAAAAAAAAAAAAAAAAAAAAAAAAAAAAAAAAAAAAAAAAAAAAAAAAAAAAAAAAAAAAAAAAAAAAAAAAAAAAAAAAAAAAAAAAAAAAAAAAAAAAAAAAAAAAAAAAAAAAAAAAAAAAAAAAAAAAAAAAAAAAAAAAAAAAAAAAAAAAAAAAAAAAAAAAAAAAAAAAAAAAAAAAAAAAAAAAAAAAAAAAAAAAAAAAAAAAAAAAAAAAAAAAAAAAAAAAAAAAAAAAAAAAAAAAAAAAAAAAAAAAAAAAAAAAAAAAAAAAAAAAAAAAAAAAAAAAAAAAAAAAAAAAAAAAAAAAAAAAAAAAAAAAAAAAAAAAAAAAAAAAAAAAAAAAAAAAAAAAAAAAAAAAAAAAAAAAAAAAAAAAAAAAAAAAAAAAAAAAAAAAAAAAAAAAAAAAAAAAAAAAAAAAAAAAAAAAAAAAAAAAAAAAAAAAAAAAAAAAAAAAAAAAAAAAAAAAAAAAAAAAAAAAAAAAAAAAAAAAAAAAAAAAAAAAAAAAAAAAAAAAAAAAAAAAAAAAAAAAAAAAAAAAAAAAAAAAAAAAAAAAAAAAAAAAAAAAAAAAAAAAAAAAAAAAAAAAAAAAAAAAAAAAAAAAAAAAAAAAAAAAAAAAAAAAAAAAAAAAAAAAAAAAAAAAAAAAAAAAAAAAAAAAAAAAAAAAAAAAAAAAAAAAAAAAAAAAAAAAAAAAAAAAAAAAAAAAAAAAAAAAAAAAAAAAAAAAAAAAAAAAAAAAAAAAAAAAAAAAAAAAAAAAAAAAAAAAAAAAAAAAAAAAAAAAAAAAAAAAAAAAAAAAAAAAAAAAAAAAAAAAAAAAAAAAAAAAAAAAAAAAAAAAAAAAAAAAAAAAAAAAAAAAAAAAAAAAAAAAAAAAAAAAAAAAAAAAAAAAAAAAAAAAAAAAAAAAAAAAAAAAAAAAAAAAAAAAAAAAAAAAAAAAAAAAAAAAAAAAAAAAAAAAAAAAAAAAAAAAAAAAAAAAAAAAAAAAAAAAAAAAAAAA
The DNA here is from genome assembly GCA_029620275.1 of Acrossocheilus wenchowensis. Classification (NCBI taxonomy): domain Eukaryota; kingdom Metazoa; phylum Chordata; class Actinopteri; order Cypriniformes; family Cyprinidae; genus Acrossocheilus; species Acrossocheilus wenchowensis. The sequence continues at coordinate 10,433 of JAJUBA010000405.1, forward strand.
AAAAAAAAAAAAAAAAAAAAAAAAAAAAAAAAAAAAAAAAAAAAAAAAAAAAAAAAAAAAAAAAAAAAAAAAAAAAAAAAAAAAAAAAAAAAAAAAAAAAAAAAAAAAAAAAAAAAAAAAAAAAAAAAAAAAAAAAAAAAAAAAAAAAAAAAAAAAAAAAAAAAAAAAAAAAAAAAAAAAAAAAAAAAAAAAAAAAAAAAAAAAAAAAAAAAAAAAAAAAAAAAAAAAAAAAAAAAAAAAAAAAAAAAAAAAAAAAAAAAAAAAAAAAAAAAAAAAAAAAAAAAAAAAAAAAAAAAAAAAAAAAAAAAAAAAAAAAAAAAAAAAAAAAAAAAAAAAAAAAAAAAAAAAAAAAAAAAAAAAAAAAAAAAAAAAAAAAAAAAAAAAAAAAAAAAAAAAAAAAAAAAAAAAAAAAAAAAAAAAAAAAAAAAAAAAAAAAAAAAAAAAAAAAAAAAAAAAAAAAAAAAAAAAAAAAAAAAAAAAAAAAAAAAAAAAAAAAAAAAAAAAAAAAAAAAAAAAAAAAAAAAAAAAAAAAAAAAAAAAAAAAAAAAAAAAAAAAAAAAAAAAAAAAAAAAAAAAAAAAAAAAAAAAAAAAAAAAAAAAAAAAAAAAAAAAAAAAAAAAAAAAAAAAAAAAAAAAAAAAAAAAAAAAAAAAAAAAAAAAAAAAAAAAAAAAAAAAAAAAAAAAAAAAAAAAAAAAAAAAAAAAAAAAAAAAAAAAAAAAAAAAAAAAAAAAAAAAAAAAAAAAAAAAAAAAAAAAAAAAAAAAAAAAAAAAAAAAAAAAAAAAAAAAAAAAAAAAAAAAAAAAAAAAAAAAAAAAAAAAAAAAAAAAAAAAAAAAAAAAAAAAAAAAAAAAAAAAAAAAAAAAAAAAAAAAAAAAAAAAAAAAAAAAAAAAAAAAAAAAAAAAAAAAAAAAAAAAAAAAAAAAAAAAAAAAAAAAAAAAAAAAAAAAAAAAAAAAAAAAAAAAAAAAAAAAAAAAAAAAAAAAAAAAAAAAAAAAAAAAAAAAAAAAAAAAAAAAAAAAAAAAAAAAAAAAAAAAAAAAAAAAAAAAAAAAAAAAAAAAAAAAAAAAAAAAAAAAAAAAAAAAAAAAAAAAAAAAAAAAAAAAAAAAAAAAAAAAAAAAAAAAAAAAAAAAAAAAAAAAAAAAAAAAAAAAAAAAAAAAAAAAAAAAAAAAAAAAAAAAAAAAAAAAAAAAAAAAAAAAAAAAAAAAAAAAAAAAAAAAAAAAAAAAAAAAAAAAAAAAAAAAAAAAAAAAAAAAAAAAAAAAAAAAAAAAAAAAAAAAAAAAAAAAAAAAAAAAAAAAAAAAAAAAAAAAAAAAAAAAAAAAAAAAAAAAAAAAAAAAAAAAAAAAAAAAAAAAAAAAAAAAAAAAAAAAAAAAAAAAAAAAAAAAAAAAAAAAAAAAAAAAAAAAAAAAAAAAAAAAAAAAAAAAAAAAAAAAAAAAAAAAAAAAAAAAAAAAAAAAAAAAAAAAAAAAAAAAAAAAAAAAAAAAAAAAAAAAAAAAAAAAAAAAAAAAAAAAAAAAAAAAAAAAAAAAAAAAAAAAAAAAAAAAAAAAAAAAAAAAAAAAAAAAAAAAAAAAAAAAAAAAAAAAAAAAAAAAAAAAAAAAAAAAAAAAAAAAAAAAAAAAAAAAAAAAAAAAAAAAAAAAAAAAAAAAAAAAAAAAAAAAAAAAAAAAAAAAAAAAAAAAAAAAAAAAAAAAAAAAAAAAAAAAAAAAAAAAAAAAAAAAAAAAAAAAAAAAAAAAAAAAAAAAAAAAAAAAAAAAAAAAAAAAAAAAAAAAAAAAAAAAAAAAAAAAAAAAAAAAAAAAAAAAAAAAAAAAAAAAAAAAAAAAAAAAAAAAAAAAAAAAAAAAAAAAAAAAAAAAAAAAAAAAAAAAAAAAAAAAAAAAAAAAAAAAAAAAAAAAAAAAAAAAAAAAAAAAAAAAAAAAAAAAAAAAAAAAAAAAAAAAAAAAAAAAAAAAAAAAAAAAAAAAAAAAAAAAAAAAAAAAAAAAAAAAAAAAAAAAAAAAAAAAAAAAAAAAAAAAAAAAAAAAAAAAAAAAAAAAAAAAAAAAAAAAAAAAAAAAAAAAAAAAAAAAAAAAAAAAAAAAAAAAAAAAAAAAAAAAAAAAAAAAAAAAAAAAAAAAAAAAAAAAAAAAAAAAAAAAAAAAAAAAAAAAAAAAAAAAAAAAAAAAAAAAAAAAAAAAAAAAAAAAAAAAAAAAAAAAAAAAAAAAAAAAAAAAAAAAAAAAAAAAAAAAAAAAAAAAAAAAAAAAAAAAAAAAAAAAAAAAAAAAAAAAAAAAAAAAAAAAAAAAAAAAAAAAAAAAAAAAAAAAAAAAAAAAAAAAAAAAAAAAAAAAAAAAAAAAAAAAAAAAAAAAAAAAAAAAAAAAAAAAAAAAAAAAAAAAAAAAAAAAAAAAAAAAAAAAAAAAAAAAAAAAAAAAAAAAAAAAAAAAAAAAAAAAAAAAAAAAAAAAAAAAAAAAAAAAAAAAAAAAAAAAAAAAAAAAAAAAAAAAAAAAAAAAAAAAAAAAAAAAAAAAAAAAAAAAAAAAAAAAAAAAAAAAAAAAAAAAAAAAAAAAAAAAAAAAAAAAAAAAAAAAAAAAAAAAAAAAAAAAAAAAAAAAAAAAAAAAAAAAAAAAAAAAAAAAAAAAAAAAAAAAAAAAAAAAAAAAAAAAAAAAAAAAAAAAAAAAAAAAAAAAAAAAAAAAAAAAAAAAAAAAAAAAAAAAAAAAAAAAAAAAAAAAAAAAAAAAAAAAAAAAAAAAAAAAAAAAAAAAAAAAAAAAAAAAAAAAAAAAAAAAAAAAAAAAAAAAAAAAAAAAAAAAAAAAAAAAAAAAAAAAAAAAAAAAAAAAAAAAAAAAAAAAAAAAAAAAAAAAAAAAAAAAAAAAAAAAAAAAAAAAAAAAAAAAAAAAAAAAAAAAAAAAAAAAAAAAAAAAAAAAAAAAAAAAAAAAAAAAAAAAAAAAAAAAAAAAAAAAAAAAAAAAAAAAAAAAAAAAAAAAAAAAAAAAAAAAAAAAAAAAAAAAAAAAAAAAAAAAAAAAAAAAAAAAAAAAAAAAAAAAAAAAAAAAAAAAAAAAAAAAAAAAAAAAAAAAAAAAAAAAAAAAAAAAAAAAAAAAAAAAAAAAAAAAAAAAAAAAAAAAAAAAAAAAAAAAAAAAAAAAAAAAAAAAAAAAAAAAAAAAAAAAAAAAAAAAAAAAAAAAAAAAAAAAAAAAAAAAAAAAAAAAAAAAAAAAAAAAAAAAAAAAAAAAAAAAAAAAAAAAAAAAAAAAAAAAAAAAAAAAAAAAAAAAAAAAAAAAAAAAAAAAAAAAAAAAAAAAAAAAAAAAAAAAAAAAAAAAAAAAAAAAAAAAAAAAAAAAAAAAAAAAAAAAAAAAAAAAAAAAAAAAAAAAAAAAAAAAAAAAAAAAAAAAAAAAAAAAAAAAAAAAAAAAAAAAAAAAAAAAAAAAAAAAAAAAAAAAAAAAAAAAAAAAAAAAAAAAAAAAAAAAAAAAAAAAAAAAAAAAAAAAAAAAAAAAAAAAAAAAAAAAAAAAAAAAAAAAAAAAAAAAAAAAAAAAAAAAAAAAAAAAAAAAAAAAAAAAAAAAAAAAAAAAAAAAAAAAAAAAAAAAAAAAAAAAAAAAAAAAAAAAAAAAAAAAAAAAAAAAAAAAAAAAAAAAAAAAAAAAAAAAAAAAAAAAAAAAAAAAAAAAAAAAAAAAAAAAAAAAAAAAAAAAAAAAAAAAAAAAAAAAAAAAAAAAAAAAAAAAAAAAAAAAAAAAAAAAAAAAAAAAAAAAAAAAAAAAAAAAAAAAAAAAAAAAAAAAAAAAAAAAAAAAAAAAAAAAAAAAAAAAAAAAAAAAAAAAAAAAAAAAAAAAAAAAAAAAAAAAAAAAAAAAAAAAAAAAAAAAAAAAAAAAAAAAAAAAAAAAAAAAAAAAAAAAAAAAAAAAAAAAAAAAAAAAAAAAAAAAAAAAAAAAAAAAAAAAAAAAAAAAAAAAAAAAAAAAAAAAAAAAAAAAAAAAAAAAAAAAAAAAAAAAAAAAAAAAAAAAAAAAAAAAAAAAAAAAAAAAAAAAAAAAAAAAAAAAAAAAAAAAAAAAAAAAAAAAAAAAAAAAAAAAAAAAAAAAAAAAAAAAAAAAAAAAAAAAAAAAAAAAAAAAAAAAAAAAAAAAAAAAAAAAAAAAAAAAAAAAAAAAAAAAAAAAAAAAAAAAAAAAAAAAAAAAAAAAAAAAAAAAAAAAAAAAAAAAAAAAAAAAAAAAAAAAAAAAAAAAAAAAAAAAAAAAAAAAAAAAAAAAAAAAAAAAAAAAAAAAAAAAAAAAAAAAAAAAAAAAAAAAAAAAAAAAAAAAAAAAAAAAAAAAAAAAAAAAAAAAAAAAAAAAAAAAAAAAAAAAAAAAAAAAAAAAAAAAAAAAAAAAAAAAAAAAAAAAAAAAAAAAAAAAAAAAAAAAAAAAAAAAAAAAAAAAAAAAAAAAAAAAAAAAAAAAAAAAAAAAAAAAAAAAAAAAAAAAAAAAAAAAAAAAAAAAAAAAAAAAAAAAAAAAAAAAAAAAAAAAAAAAAAAAAAAAAAAAAAAAAAAAAAAAAAAAAAAAAAAAAAAAAAAAAAAAAAAAAAAAAAAAAAAAAAAAAAAAAAAAAAAAAAAAAAAAAAAAAAAAAAAAAAAAAAAAAAAAAAAAAAAAAAAAAAAAAAAAAAAAAAAAAAAAAAAAAAAAAAAAAAAAAAAAAAAAAAAAAAAAAAAAAAAAAAAAAAAAAAAAAAAAAAAAAAAAAAAAAAAAAAAAAAAAAAAAAAAAAAAAAAAAAAAAAAAAAAAAAAAAAAAAAAAAAAAAAAAAAAAAAAAAAAAAAAAAAAAAAAAAAAAAAAAAAAAAAAAAAAAAAAAAAAAAAAAAAAAAAAAAAAAAAAAAAAAAAAAAAAAAAAAAAAAAAAAAAAAAAAAAAAAAAAAAAAAAAAAAAAAAAAAAAAAAAAAAAAAAAAAAAAAAAAAAAAAAAAAAAAAAAAAAAAAAAAAAAAAAAAAAAAAAAAAAAAAAAAAAAAAAAAAAAAAAAAAAAAAAAAAAAAAAAAAAAAAAAAAAAAAAAAAAAAAAAAAAAAAAAAAAAAAAAAAAAAAAAAAAAAAAAAAAAAAAAAAAAAAAAAAAAAAAAAAAAAAAAAAAAAAAAAAAAAAAAAAAAAAAAAAAAAAAAAAAAAAAAAAAAAAAAAAAAAAAAAAAAAAAAAAAAAAAAAAAAAAAAAAAAAAAAAAAAAAAAAAAAAAAAAAAAAAAAAAAAAAAAAAAAAAAAAAAAAAAAAAAAAAAAAAAAAAAAAAAAAAAAAAAAAAAAAAAAAAAAAAAAAAAAAAAAAAAAAAAAAAAAAAAAAAAAAAAAAAAAAAAAAAAAAAAAAAAAAAAAAAAAAAAAAAAAAAAAAAAAAAAAAAAAAAAAAAAAAAAAAAAAAAAAAAAAAAAAAAAAAAAAAAAAAAAAAAAAAAAAAAAAAAAAAAAAAAAAAAAAAAAAAAAAAAAAAAAAAAAAAAAAAAAAAAAAAAAAAAAAAAAAAAAAAAAAAAAAAAAAAAAAAAAAAAAAAAAAAAAAAAAAAAAAAAAAAAAAAAAAAAAAAAAAAAAAAAAAAAAAAAAAAAAAAAAAAAAAAAAAAAAAAAAAAAAAAAAAAAAAAAAAAAAAAAAAAAAAAAAAAAAAAAAAAAAAAAAAAAAAAAAAAAAAAAAAAAAAAAAAAAAAAAAAAAAAAAAAAAAAAAAAAAAAAAAAAAAAAAAAAAAAAAAAAAAAAAAAAAAAAAAAAAAAAAAAAAAAAAAAAAAAAAAAAAAAAAAAAAAAAAAAAAAAAAAAAAAAAAAAAAAAAAAAAAAAAAAAAAAAAAAAAAAAAAAAAAAAAAAAAAAAAAAAAAAAAAAAAAAAAAAAAAAAAAAAAAAAAAAAAAAAAAAAAAAAAAAAAAAAAAAAAAAAAAAAAAAAAAAAAAAAAAAAAAAAAAAAAAAAAAAAAAAAAAAAAAAAAAAAAAAAAAAAAAAAAAAAAAAAAAAAAAAAAAAAAAAAAAAAAAAAAAAAAAAAAAAAAAAAAAAAAAAAAAAAAAAAAAAAAAAAAAAAAAAAAAAAAAAAAAAAAAAAAAAAAAAAAAAAAAAAAAAAAAAAAAAAAAAAAAAAAAAAAAAAAAAAAAAAAAAAAAAAAAAAAAAAAAAAAAAAAAAAAAAAAAAAAAAAAAAAAAAAAAAAAAAAAAAAAAAAAAAAAAAAAAAAAAAAAAAAAAAAAAAAAAAAAAAAAAAAAAAAAAAAAAAAAAAAAAAAAAAAAAAAAAAAAAAAAAAAAAAAAAAAAAAAAAAAAAAAAAAAAAAAAAAAAAAAAAAAAAAAAAAAAAAAAAAAAAAAAAAAAAAAAAAAAAAAAAAAAAAAAAAAAAAAAAAAAAAAAAAAAAAAAAAAAAAAAAAAAAAAAAAAAAAAAAAAAAAAAAAAAAAAAAAAAAAAAAAAAAAAAAAAAAAAAAAAAAAAAAAAAAAAAAAAAAAAAAAAAAAAAAAAAAAAAAAAAAAAAAAAAAAAAAAAAAAAAAAAAAAAAAAAAAAAAAAAAAAAAAAAAAAAAAAAAAAAAAAAAAAAAAAAAAAAAAAAAAAAAAAAAAAAAAAAAAAAAAAAAAAAAAAAAAAAAAAAAAAAAAAAAAAAAAAAAAAAAAAAAAAAAAAAAAAAAAAAAAAAAAAAAAAAAAAAAAAAAAAAAAAAAAAAAAAAAAAAAAAAAAAAAAAAAAAAAAAAAAAAAAAAAAAAAAAAAAAAAAAAAAAAAAAAAAAAAAAAAAAAAAAAAAAAAAAAAAAAAAAAAAAAAAAAAAAAAAAAAAAAAAAAAAAAAAAAAAAAAAAAAAAAAAAAAAAAAAAAAAAAAAAAAAAAAAAAAAAAAAAAAAAAAAAAAAAAAAAAAAAAAAAAAAAAAAAAAAAAAAAAAAAAAAAAAAAAAAAAAAAAAAAAAAAAAAAAAAAAAAAAAAAAAAAAAAAAAAAAAAAAAAAAAAAAAAAAAAAAAAAAAAAAAAAAAAAAAAAAAAAAAAAAAAAAAAAAAAAAAAAAAAAAAAAAAAAAAAAAAAAAAAAAAAAAAAAAAAAAAAAAAAAAAAAAAAAAAAAAAAAAAAAAAAAAAAAAAAAAAAAAAAAAAAAAAAAAAAAAAAAAAAAAAAAAAAAAAAAAAAAAAAAAAAAAAAAAAAAAAAAAAAAAAAAAAAAAAAAAAAAAAAAAAAAAAAAAAAAAAAAAAAAAAAAAAAAAAAAAAAAAAAAAAAAAAAAAAAAAAAAAAAAAAAAAAAAAAAAAAAAAAAAAAAAAAAAAAAAAAAAAAAAAAAAAAAAAAAAAAAAAAAAAAAAAAAAAAAAAAAAAAAAAAAAAAAAAAAAAAAAAAAAAAAAAAAAAAAAAAAAAAAAAAAAAAAAAAAAAAAAAAAAAAAAAAAAAAAAAAAAAAAAAAAAAAAAAAAAAAAAAAAAAAAAAAAAAAAAAAAAAAAAAAAAAAAAAAAAAAAAAAAAAAAAAAAAAAAAAAAAAAAAAAAAAAAAAAAAAAAAAAAAAAAAAAAAAAAAAAAAAAAAAAAAAAAAAAAAAAAAAAAAAAAAAAAAAAAAAAAAAAAAAAAAAAAAAAAAAAAAAAAAAAAAAAAAAAAAAAAAAAAAAAAAAAAAAAAAAAAAAAAAAAAAAAAAAAAAAAAAAAAAAAAAAAAAAAAAAAAAAAAAAAAAAAAAAAAAAAAAAAAAAAAAAAAAAAAAAAAAAAAAAAAAAAAAAAAAAAAAAAAAAAAAAAAAAAAAAAAAAAAAAAAAAAAAAAAAAAAAAAAAAAAAAAAAAAAAAAAAAAAAAAAAAAAAAAAAAAAAAAAAAAAAAAAAAAAAAAAAAAAAAAAAAAAAAAAAAAAAAAAAAAAAAAAAAAAAAAAAAAAAAAAAAAAAAAAAAAAAAAAAAAAAAAAAAAAAAAAAAAAAAAAAAAAAAAAAAAAAAAAAAAAAAAAAAAAAAAAAAAAAAAAAAAAAAAAAAAAAAAAAAAAAAAAAAAAAAAAAAAAAAAAAAAAAAAAAAAAAAAAAAAAAAAAAAAAAAAAAAAAAAAAAAAAAAAAAAAAAAAAAAAAAAAAAAAAAAAAAAAAAAAAAAAAAAAAAAAAAAAAAAAAAAAAAAAAAAAAAAAAAAAAAAAAAAAAAAAAAAAAAAAAAAAAAAAAAAAAAAAAAAAAAAAAAAAAAAAAAAAAAAAAAAAAAAAAAAAAAAAAAAAAAAAAAAAAAAAAAAAAAAAAAAAAAAAAAAAAAAAAAAAAAAAAAAAAAAAAAAAAAAAAAAAAAAAAAAAAAAAAAAAAAAAAAAAAAAAAAAAAAAAAAAAAAAAAAAAAAAAAAAAAAAAAAAAAAAAAAAAAAAAAAAAAAAAAAAAAAAAAAAAAAAAAAAAAAAAAAAAAAAAAAAAAAAAAAAAAAAAAAAAAAAAAAAAAAAAAAAAAAAAAAAAAAAAAAAAAAAAAAAAAAAAAAAAAAAAAAAAAAAAAAAAAAAAAAAAAAAAAAAAAAAAAAAAAAAAAAAAAAAAAAAAAAAAAAAAAAAAAAAAAAAAAAAAAAAAAAAAAAAAAAAAAAAAAAAAAAAAAAAAAAAAAAAAAAAAAAAAAAAAAAAAAAAAAAAAAAAAAAAAAAAAAAAAAAAAAAAAAAAAAAAAAAAAAAAAAAAAAAAAAAAAAAAAAAAAAAAAAAAAAAAAAAAAAAAAAAAAAAAAAAAAAAAAAAAAAAAAAAAAAAAAAAAAAAAAAAAAAAAAAAAAAAAAAAAAAAAAAAAAAAAAAAAAAAAAAAAAAAAAAAAAAAAAAAAAAAAAAAAAAAAAAAAAAAAAAAAAAAAAAAAAAAAAAAAAAAAAAAAAAAAAAAAAAAAAAAAAAAAAAAAAAAAAAAAAAAAAAAAAAAAAAAAAAAAAAAAAAAAAAAAAAAAAAAAAAAAAAAAAAAAAAAAAAAAAAAAAAAAAAAAAAAAAAAAAAAAAAAAAAAAAAAAAAAAAAAAAAAAAAAAAAAAAAAAAAAAAAAAAAAAAAAAAAAAAAAAAAAAAAAAAAAAAAAAAAAAAAAAAAAAAAAAAAAAAAAAAAAAAAAAAAAAAAAAAAAAAAAAAAAAAAAAAAAAAAAAAAAAAAAAAAAAAAAAAAAAAAAAAAAAAAAAAAAAAAAAAAAAAAAAAAAAAAAAAAAAAAAAAAAAAAAAAAAAAAAAAAAAAAAAAAAAAAAAAAAAAAAAAAAAAAAAAAAAAAAAAAAAAAAAAAAAAAAAAAAAAAAAAAAAAAAAAAAAAAAAAAAAAAAAAAAAAAAAAAAAAAAAAAAAAAAAAAAAAAAAAAAAAAAAAAAAAAAAAAAAAAAAAAAAAAAAAAAAAAAAAAAAAAAAAAAAAAAAAAAAAAAAAAAAAAAAAAAAAAAAAAAAAAAAAAAAAAAAAAAAAAAAAAAAAAAAAAAAAAAAAAAAAAAAAAAAAAAAAAAAAAAAAAAAAAAAAAAAAAAAAAAAAAAAAAAAAAAAAAAAAAAAAAAAAAAAAAAAAAAAAAAAAAAAAAAAAAAAAAAAAAAAAAAAAAAAAAAAAAAAAAAAAAAAAAAAAAAAAAAAAAAAAAAAAAAAAAAAAAAAAAAAAAAAAAAAAAAAAAAAAAAAAAAAAAAAAAAAAAAAAAAAAAAAAAAAAAAAAAAAAAAAAAAAAAAAAAAAAAAAAAAAAAAAAAAAAAAAAAAAAAAAAAAAAAAAAAAAAAAAAAAAAAAAAAAAAAAAAAAAAAAAAAAAAAAAAAAAAAAAAAAAAAAAAAAAAAAAAAAAAAAAAAAAAAAAAAAAAAAAAAAAAAAAAAAAAAAAAAAAAAAAAAAAAAAAAAAAAAAAAAAAAAAAAAAAAAAAAAAAAAAAAAAAAAAAAAAAAAAAAAAAAAAAAAAAAAAAAAAAAAAAAAAAAAAAAAAAAAAAAAAAAAAAAAAAAAAAAAAAAAAAAAAAAAAAAAAAAAAAAAAAAAAAAAAAAAAAAAAAAAAAAAAAAAAAAAAAAAAAAAAAAAAAAAAAAAAAAAAAAAAAAAAAAAAAAAAAAAAAAAAAAAAAAAAAAAAAAAAAAAAAAAAAAAAAAAAAAAAAAAAAAAAAAAAAAAAAAAAAAAAAAAAAAAAAAAAAAAAAAAAAAAAAAAAAAAAAAAAAAAAAAAAAAAAAAAAAAAAAAAAAAAAAAAAAAAAAAAAAAAAAAAAAAAAAAAAAAAAAAAAAAAAAAAAAAAAAAAAAAAAAAAAAAAAAAAAAAAAAAAAAAAAAAAAAAAAAAAAAAAAAAAAAAAAAAAAAAAAAAAAAAAAAAAAAAAAAAAAAAAAAAAAAAAAAAAAAAAAAAAAAAAAAAAAAAAAAAAAAAAAAAAAAAAAAAAAAAAAAAAAAAAAAAAAAAAAAAAAAAAAAAAAAAAAAAAAAAAAAAAAAAAAAAAAAAAAAAAAAAAAAAAAAAAAAAAAAAAAAAAAAAAAAAAAAAAAAAAAAAAAAAAAAAAAAAAAAAAAAAAAAAAAAAAAAAAAAAAAAAAAAAAAAAAAAAAAAAAAAAAAAAAAAAAAAAAAAAAAAAAAAAAAAAAAAAAAAAAAAAAAAAAAAAAAAAAAAAAAAAAAAAAAAAAAAAAAAAAAAAAAAAAAAAAAAAAAAAAAAAAAAAAAAAAAAAAAAAAAAAAAAAAAAAAAAAAAAAAAAAAAAAAAAAAAAAAAAAAAAAAAAAAAAAAAAAAAAAAAAAAAAAAAAAAAAAAAAAAAAAAAAAAAAAAAAAAAAAAAAAAAAAAAAAAAAAAAAAAAAAAAAAAAAAAAAAAAAAAAAAAAAAAAAAAAAAAAAAAAAAAAAAAAAAAAAAAAAAAAAAAAAAAAAAAAAAAAAAAAAAAAAAAAAAAAAAAAAAAAAAAAAAAAAAAAAAAAAAAAAAAAAAAAAAAAAAAAAAAAAAAAAAAAAAAAAAAAAAAAAAAAAAAAAAAAAAAAAAAAAAAAAAAAAAAAAAAAAAAAAAAAAAAAAAAAAAAAAAAAAAAAAAAAAAAAAAAAAAAAAAAAAAAAAAAAAAAAAAAAAAAAAAAAAAAAAAAAAAAAAAAAAAAAAAAAAAAAAAAAAAAAAAAAAAAAAAAAAAAAAAAAAAAAAAAAAAAAAAAAAAAAAAAAAAAAAAAAAAAAAAAAAAAAAAAAAAAAAAAAAAAAAAAAAAAAAAAAAAAAAAAAAAAAAAAAAAAAAAAAAAAAAAAAAAAAAAAAAAAAAAAAAAAAAAAAAAAAAAAAAAAAAAAAAAAAAAAAAAAAAAAAAAAAAAAAAAAAAAAAAAAAAAAAAAAAAAAAAAAAAAAAAAAAAAAAAAAAAAAAAAAAAAAAAAAAAAAAAAAAAAAAAAAAAAAAAAAAAAAAAAAAAAAAAAAAAAAAAAAAAAAAAAAAAAAAAAAAAAAAAAAAAAAAAAAAAAAAAAAAAAAAAAAAAAAAAAAAAAAAAAAAAAAAAAAAAAAAAAAAAAAAAAAAAAAAAAAAAAAAAAAAAAAAAAAAAAAAAAAAAAAAAAAAAAAAAAAAAAAAAAAAAAAAAAAAAAAAAAAAAAAAAAAAAAAAAAAAAAAAAAAAAAAAAAAAAAAAAAAAAAAAAAAAAAAAAAAAAAAAAAAAAAAAAAAAAAAAAAAAAAAAAAAAAAAAAAAAAAAAAAAAAAAAAAAAAAAAAAAAAAAAAAAAAAAAAAAAAAAAAAAAAAAAAAAAAAAAAAAAAAAAAAAAAAAAAAAAAAAAAAAAAAAAAAAAAAAAAAAAAAAAAAAAAAAAAAAAAAAAAAAAAAAAAAAAAAAAAAAAAAAAAAAAAAAAAAAAAAAAAAAAAAAAAAAAAAAAAAAAAAAAAAAAAAAAAAAAAAAAAAAAAAAAAAAAAAAAAAAAAAAAAAAAAAAAAAAAAAAAAAAAAAAAAAAAAAAAAAAAAAAAAAAAAAAAAAAAAAAAAAAAAAAAAAAAAAAAAAAAAAAAAAAAAAAAAAAAAAAAAAAAAAAAAAAAAAAAAAAAAAAAAAAAAAAAAAAAAAAAAAAAAAAAAAAAAAAAAAAAAAAAAAAAAAAAAAAAAAAAAAAAAAAAAAAAAAAAAAAAAAAAAAAAAAAAAAAAAAAAAAAAAAAAAAAAAAAAAAAAAAAAAAAAAAAAAAAAAAAAAAAAAAAAAAAAAAAAAAAAAAAAAAAAAAAAAAAAAAAAAAAAAAAAAAAAAAAAAAAAAAAAAAAAAAAAAAAAAAAAAAAAAAAAAAAAAAAAAAAAAAAAAAAAAAAAAAAAAAAAAAAAAAAAAAAAAAAAAAAAAAAAAAAAAAAAAAAAAAAAAAAAAAAAAAAAAAAAAAAAAAAAAAAAAAAAAAAAAAAAAAAAAAAAAAAAAAAAAAAAAAAAAAAAAAAAAAAAAAAAAAAAAAAAAAAAAAAAAAAAAAAAAAAAAAAAAAAAAAAAAAAAAAAAAAAAAAAAAAAAAAAAAAAAAAAAAAAAAAAAAAAAAAAAAAAAAAAAAAAAAAAAAAAAAAAAAAAAAAAAAAAAAAAAAAAAAAAAAAAAAAAAAAAAAAAAAAAAAAAAAAAAAAAAAAAAAAAAAAAAAAAAAAAAAAAAAAAAAAAAAAAAAAAAAAAAAAAAAAAAAAAAAAAAAAAAAAAAAAAAAAAAAAAAAAAAAAAAAAAAAAAAAAAAAAAAAAAAAAAAAAAAAAAAAAAAAAAAAAAAAAAAAAAAAAAAAAAAAAAAAAAAAAAAAAAAAAAAAAAAAAAAAAAAAAAAAAAAAAAAAAAAAAAAAAAAAAAAAAAAAAAAAAAAAAAAAAAAAAAAAAAAAAAAAAAAAAAAAAAAAAAAAAAAAAAAAAAAAAAAAAAAAAAAAAAAAAAAAAAAAAAAAAAAAAAAAAAAAAAAAAAAAAAAAAAAAAAAAAAAAAAAAAAAAAAAAAAAAAAAAAAAAAAAAAAAAAAAAAAAAAAAAAAAAAAAAAAAAAAAAAAAAAAAAAAAAAAAAAAAAAAAAAAAAAAAAAAAAAAAAAAAAAAAAAAAAAAAAAAAAAAAAAAAAAAAAAAAAAAAAAAAAAAAAAAAAAAAAAAAAAAAAAAAAAAAAAAAAAAAAAAAAAAAAAAAAAAAAAAAAAAAAAAAAAAAAAAAAAAAAAAAAAAAAAAAAAAAAAAAAAAAAAAAAAAAAAAAAAAAAAAAAAAAAAAAAAAAAAAAAAAAAAAAAAAAAAAAAAAAAAAAAAAAAAAAAAAAAAAAAAAAAAAAAAAAAAAAAAAAAAAAAAAAAAAAAAAAAAAAAAAAAAAAAAAAAAAAAAAAAAAAAAAAAAAAAAAAAAAAAAAAAAAAAAAAAAAAAAAAAAAAAAAAAAAAAAAAAAAAAAAAAAAAAAAAAAAAAAAAAAAAAAAAAAAAAAAAAAAAAAAAAAAAAAAAAAAAAAAAAAAAAAAAAAAAAAAAAAAAAAAAAAAAAAAAAAAAAAAAAAAAAAAAAAAAAAAAAAAAAAAAAAAAAAAAAAAAAAAAAAAAAAAAAAAAAAAAAAAAAAAAAAAAAAAAAAAAAAAAAAAAAAAAAAAAAAAAAAAAAAAAAAAAAAAAAAAAAAAAAAAAAAAAAAAAAAAAAAAAAAAAAAAAAAAAAAAAAAAAAAAAAAAAAAAAAAAAAAAAAAAAAAAAAAAAAAAAAAAAAAAAAAAAAAAAAAAAAAAAAAAAAAAAAAAAAAAAAAAAAAAAAAAAAAAAAAAAAAAAAAAAAAAAAAAAAAAAAAAAAAAAAAAAAAAAAAAAAAAAAAAAAAAAAAAAAAAAAAAAAAAAAAAAAAAAAAAAAAAAAAAAAAAAAAAAAAAAAAAAAAAAAAAAAAAAAAAAAAAAAAAAAAAAAAAAAAAAAAAAAAAAAAAAAAAAAAAAAAAAAAAAAAAAAAAAAAAAAAAAAAAAAAAAAAAAAAAAAAAAAAAAAAAAAAAAAAAAAAAAAAAAAAAAAAAAAAAAAAAAAAAAAAAAAAAAAAAAAAAAAAAAAAAAAAAAAAAAAAAAAAAAAAAAAAAAAAAAAAAAAAAAAAAAAAAAAAAAAAAAAAAAAAAAAAAAAAAAAAAAAAAAAAAAAAAAAAAAAAAAAAAAAAAAAAAAAAAAAAAAAAAAAAAAAAAAAAAAAAAAAAAAAAAAAAAAAAAAAAAAAAAAAAAAAAAAAAAAAAAAAAAAAAAAAAAAAAAAAAAAAAAAAAAAAAAAAAAAAAAAAAAAAAAAAAAAAAAAAAAAAAAAAAAAAAAAAAAAAAAAAAAAAAAAAAAAAAAAAAAAAAAAAAAAAAAAAAAAAAAAAAAAAAAAAAAAAAAAAAAAAAAAAAAAAAAAAAAAAAAAAAAAAAAAAAAAAAAAAAAAAAAAAAAAAAAAAAAAAAAAAAAAAAAAAAAAAAAAAAAAAAAAAAAAAAAAAAAAAAAAAAAAAAAAAAAAAAAAAAAAAAAAAAAAAAAAAAAAAAAAAAAAAAAAAAAAAAAAAAAAAAAAAAAAAAAAAAAAAAAAAAAAAAAAAAAAAAAAAAAAAAAAAAAAAAAAAAAAAAAAAAAAAAAAAAAAAAAAAAAAAAAAAAAAAAAAAAAAAAAAAAAAAAAAAAAAAAAAAAAAAAAAAAAAAAAAAAAAAAAAAAAAAAAAAAAAAAAAAAAAAAAAAAAAAAAAAAAAAAAAAAAAAAAAAAAAAAAAAAAAAAAAAAAAAAAAAAAAAAAAAAAAAAAAAAAAAAAAAAAAAAAAAAAAAAAAAAAAAAAAAAAAAAAAAAAAAAAAAAAAAAAAAAAAAAAAAAAAAAAAAAAAAAAAAAAAAAAAAAAAAAAAAAAAAAAAAAAAAAAAAAAAAAAAAAAAAAAAAAAAAAAAAAAAAAAAAAAAAAAAAAAAAAAAAAAAAAAAAAAAAAAAAAAAAAAAAAAAAAAAAAAAAAAAAAAAAAAAAAAAAAAAAAAAAAAAAAAAAAAAAAAAAAAAAAAAAAAAAAAAAAAAAAAAAAAAAAAAAAAAAAAAAAAAAAAAAAAAAAAAAAAAAAAAAAAAAAAAAAAAAAAAAAAAAAAAAAAAAAAAAAAAAAAAAAAAAAAAAAAAAAAAAAAAAAAAAAAAAAAAAAAAAAAAAAAAAAAAAAAAAAAAAAAAAAAAAAAAAAAAAAAAAAAAAAAAAAAAAAAAAAAAAAAAAAAAAAAAAAAAAAAAAAAAAAAAAAAAAAAAAAAAAAAAAAAAAAAAAAAAAAAAAAAAAAAAAAAAAAAAAAAAAAAAAAAAAAAAAAAAAAAAAAAAAAAAAAAAAAAAAAAAAAAAAAAAAAAAAAAAAAAAAAAAAAAAAAAAAAAAAAAAAAAAAAAAAAAAAAAAAAAAAAAAAAAAAAAAAAAAAAAAAAAAAAAAAAAAAAAAAAAAAAAAAAAAAAAAAAAAAAAAAAAAAAAAAAAAAAAAAAAAAAAAAAAAAAAAAAAAAAAAAAAAAAAAAAAAAAAAAAAAAAAAAAAAAAAAAAAAAAAAAAAAAAAAAAAAAAAAAAAAAAAAAAAAAAAAAAAAAAAAAAAAAAAAAAAAAAAAAAAAAAAAAAAAAAAAAAAAAAAAAAAAAAAAAAAAAAAAAAAAAAAAAAAAAAAAAAAAAAAAAAAAAAAAAAAAAAAAAAAAAAAAAAAAAAAAAAAAAAAAAAAAAAAAAAAAAAAAAAAAAAAAAAAAAAAAAAAAAAAAAAAAAAAAAAAAAAAAAAAAAAAAAAAAAAAAAAAAAAAAAAAAAAAAAAAAAAAAAAAAAAAAAAAAAAAAAAAAAAAAAAAAAAAAAAAAAAAAAAAAAAAAAAAAAAAAAAAAAAAAAAAAAAAAAAAAAAAAAAAAAAAAAAAAAAAAAAAAAAAAAAAAAAAAAAAAAAAAAAAAAAAAAAAAAAAAAAAAAAAAAAAAAAAAAAAAAAAAAAAAAAAAAAAAAAAAAAAAAAAAAAAAAAAAAAAAAAAAAAAAAAAAAAAAAAAAAAAAAAAAAAAAAAAAAAAAAAAAAAAAAAAAAAAAAAAAAAAAAAAAAAAAAAAAAAAAAAAAAAAAAAAAAAAAAAAAAAAAAAAAAAAAAAAAAAAAAAAAAAAAAAAAAAAAAAAAAAAAAAAAAAAAAAAAAAAAAAAAAAAAAAAAAAAAAAAAAAAAAAAAAAAAAAAAAAAAAAAAAAAAAAAAAAAAAAAAAAAAAAAAAAAAAAAAAAAAAAAAAAAAAAAAAAAAAAAAAAAAAAAAAAAAAAAAAAAAAAAAAAAAAAAAAAAAAAAAAAAAAAAAAAAAAAAAAAAAAAAAAAAAAAAAAAAAAAAAAAAAAAAAAAAAAAAAAAAAAAAAAAAAAAAAAAAAAAAAAAAAAAAAAAAAAAAAAAAAAAAAAAAAAAAAAAAAAAAAAAAAAAAAAAAAAAAAAAAAAAAAAAAAAAAAAAAAAAAAAAAAAAAAAAAAAAAAAAAAAAAAAAAAAAAAAAAAAAAAAAAAAAAAAAAAAAAAAAAAAAAAAAAAAAAAAAAAAAAAAAAAAAAAAAAAAAAAAAAAAAAAAAAAAAAAAAAAAAAAAAAAAAAAAAAAAAAAAAAAAAAAAAAAAAAAAAAAAAAAAAAAAAAAAAAAAAAAAAAAAAAAAAAAAAAAAAAAAAAAAAAAAAAAAAAAAAAAAAAAAAAAAAAAAAAAAAAAAAAAAAAAAAAAAAAAAAAAAAAAAAAAAAAAAAAAAAAAAAAAAAAAAAAAAAAAAAAAAAAAAAAAAAAAAAAAAAAAAAAAAAAAAAAAAAAAAAAAAAAAAAAAAAAAAAAAAAAAAAAAAAAAAAAAAAAAAAAAAAAAAAAAAAAAAAAAAAAAAAAAAAAAAAAAAAAAAAAAAAAAAAAAAAAAAAAAAAAAAAAAAAAAAAAAAAAAAAAAAAAAAAAAAAAAAAAAAAAAAAAAAAAAAAAAAAAAAAAAAAAAAAAAAAAAAAAAAAAAAAAAAAAAAAAAAAAAAAAAAAAAAAAAAAAAAAAAAAAAAAAAAAAAAAAAAAAAAAAAAAAAAAAAAAAAAAAAAAAAAAAAAAAAAAAAAAAAAAAAAAAAAAAAAAAAAAAAAAAAAAAAAAAAAAAAAAAAAAAAAAAAAAAAAAAAAAAAAAAAAAAAAAAAAAAAAAAAAAAAAAAAAAAAAAAAAAAAAAAAAAAAAAAAAAAAAAAAAAAAAAAAAAAAAAAAAAAAAAAAAAAAAAAAAAAAAAAAAAAAAAAAAAAAAAAAAAAAAAAAAAAAAAAAAAAAAAAAAAAAAAAAAAAAAAAAAAAAAAAAAAAAAAAAAAAAAAAAAAAAAAAAAAAAAAAAAAAAAAAAAAAAAAAAAAAAAAAAAAAAAAAAAAAAAAAAAAAAAAAAAAAAAAAAAAAAAAAAAAAAAAAAAAAAAAAAAAAAAAAAAAAAAAAAAAAAAAAAAAAAAAAAAAAAAAAAAAAAAAAAAAAAAAAAAAAAAAAAAAAAAAAAAAAAAAAAAAAAAAAAAAAAAAAAAAAAAAAAAAAAAAAAAAAAAAAAAAAAAAAAAAAAAAAAAAAAAAAAAAAAAAAAAAAAAAAAAAAAAAAAAAAAAAAAAAAAAAAAAAAAAAAAAAAAAAAAAAAAAAAAAAAAAAAAAAAAAAAAAAAAAAAAAAAAAAAAAAAAAAAAAAAAAAAAAAAAAAAAAAAAAAAAAAAAAAAAAAAAAAAAAAAAAAAAAAAAAAAAAAAAAAAAAAAAAAAAAAAAAAAAAAAAAAAAAAAAAAAAAAAAAAAAAAAAAAAAAAAAAAAAAAAAAAAAAAAAAAAAAAAAAAAAAAAAAAAAAAAAAAAAAAAAAAAAAAAAAAAAAAAAAAAAAAAAAAAAAAAAAAAAAAAAAAAAAAAAAAAAAAAAAAAAAAAAAAAAAAAAAAAAAAAAAAAAAAAAAAAAAAAAAAAAAAAAAAAAAAAAAAAAAAAAAAAAAAAAAAAAAAAAAAAAAAAAAAAAAAAAAAAAAAAAAAAAAAAAAAAAAAAAAAAAAAAAAAAAAAAAAAAAAAAAAAAAAAAAAAAAAAAAAAAAAAAAAAAAAAAAAAAAAAAAAAAAAAAAAAAAAAAAAAAAAAAAAAAAAAAAAAAAAAAAAAAAAAAAAAAAAAAAAAAAAAAAAAAAAAAAAAAAAAAAAAAAAAAAAAAAAAAAAAAAAAAAAAAAAAAAAAAAAAAAAAAAAAAAAAAAAAAAAAAAAAAAAAAAAAAAAAAAAAAAAAAAAAAAAAAAAAAAAAAAAAAAAAAAAAAAAAAAAAAAAAAAAAAAAAAAAAAAAAAAAAAAAAAAAAAAAAAAAAAAAAAAAAAAAAAAAAAAAAAAAAAAAAAAAAAAAAAAAAAAAAAAAAAAAAAAAAAAAAAAAAAAAAAAAAAAAAAAAAAAAAAAAAAAAAAAAAAAAAAAAAAAAAAAAAAAAAAAAAAAAAAAAAAAAAAAAAAAAAAAAAAAAAAAAAAAAAAAAAAAAAAAAAAAAAAAAAAAAAAAAAAAAAAAAAAAAAAAAAAAAAAAAAAAAAAAAAAAAAAAAAAAAAAAAAAAAAAAAAAAAAAAAAAAAAAAAAAAAAAAAAAAAAAAAAAAAAAAAAAAAAAAAAAAAAAAAAAAAAAAAAAAAAAAAAAAAAAAAAAAAAAAAAAAAAAAAAAAAAAAAAAAAAAAAAAAAAAAAAAAAAAAAAAAAAAAAAAAAAAAAAAAAAAAAAAAAAAAAAAAAAAAAAAAAAAAAAAAAAAAAAAAAAAAAAAAAAAAAAAAAAAAAAAAAAAAAAAAAAAAAAAAAAAAAAAAAAAAAAAAAAAAAAAAAAAAAAAAAAAAAAAAAAAAAAAAAAAAAAAAAAAAAAAAAAAAAAAAAAAAAAAAAAAAAAAAAAAAAAAAAAAAAAAAAAAAAAAAAAAAAAAAAAAAAAAAAAAAAAAAAAAAAAAAAAAAAAAAAAAAAAAAAAAAAAAAAAAAAAAAAAAAAAAAAAAAAAAAAAAAAAAAAAAAAAAAAAAAAAAAAAAAAAAAAAAAAAAAAAAAAAAAAAAAAAAAAAAAAAAAAAAAAAAAAAAAAAAAAAAAAAAAAAAAAAAAAAAAAAAAAAAAAAAAAAAAAAAAAAAAAAAAAAAAAAAAAAAAAAAAAAAAAAAAAAAAAAAAAAAAAAAAAAAAAAAAAAAAAAAAAAAAAAAAAAAAAAAAAAAAAAAAAAAAAAAAAAAAAAAAAAAAAAAAAAAAAAAAAAAAAAAAAAAAAAAAAAAAAAAAAAAAAAAAAAAAAAAAAAAAAAAAAAAAAAAAAAAAAAAAAAAAAAAAAAAAAAAAAAAAAAAAAAAAAAAAAAAAAAAAAAAAAAAAAAAAAAAAAAAAAAAAAAAAAAAAAAAAAAAAAAAAAAAAAAAAAAAAAAAAAAAAAAAAAAAAAAAAAAAAAAAAAAAAAAAAAAACAAAAAAAAAAAAAAAAAAAAAAAAAAAAAAAAAAAAAAAAAAAAAAAAAAAAAAAAAAAAAAAAAAAAAAAAAAAAAAAAAAAAAAAAAAAAAAAAAAAAAAAAAAAAAAAAAAAAAAAAAAAAAAAAAAAAAAAAAAAAAAAAAAAAAAAAAAAAAAAAAAAAAAAAAAAAAAAAAAAAAAAAAAAAAAAAAAAAAAAAAAAAAAAAAAAAAAAAAAAAAAAAAAAAAAAAAAAAAAAAAAAAAAAAAAAAAAAAAAAAAAAAAAAAAAAAAAAAAAAAAAAAAAAAAAAAAAAAAAAAAAAAAAAAAAAAAAAAAAAAAAAAAAAAAAAAAAAAAAAAAAAAAAAAAAAAAAAAAAAAAAAAAAAAAAAAAAAAAAAAAAAAAAAAAAAAAAAAAAAAAAAAAAAAAAAAAAAAAAAAAAAAAAAAAAAAAAAAAAAAAAAAAAAAAAAAAAAAAAAAAAAAAAAAAAAAAAAAAAAAAAAAAAAAAAAAAAAAAAAAAAAAAAAAAAAAAAAAAAAAAAAAAAAAAAAAAAAAAAAAAAAAAAAAAAAAAAAAAAAAAAAAAAAAAAAAAAAAAAAAAAAAAAAAAAAAAAAAAAAAAAAAAAAAAAAAAAAAAAAAAAAAAAAAAAAAAAAAAAAAAAAAAAAAAAAAAAAAAAAAAAAAAAAAAAAAAAAAAAAAAAAAAAAAAAAAAAAAAAAAAAAAAAAAAAAAAAAAAAAAAAAAAAAAAAAAAAAAAAAAAAAAAAAAAAAAAAAAAAAAAAAAAAAAAAAAAAAAAAAAAAAAAAAAAAAAAAAAAAAAAAAAAAAAAAAAAAAAAAAAAAAAAAAAAAAAAAAAAAAAAAAAAAAAAAAAAAAAAAAAAAAAAAAAAAAAAAAAAAAAAAAAAAAAAAAAAAAAAAAAAAAAAAAAAAAAAAAAAAAAAAAAAAAAAAAAAAAAAAAAAAAAAAAAAAAAAAAAAAAAAAAAAAAAAAAAAAAAAAAAAAAAAAAAAAAAAAAAAAAAAAAAAAAAAAAAAAAAAAAAAAAAAAAAAAAAAAAAAAAAAAAAAAAAAAAAAAAAAAAAAAAAAAAAAAAAAAAAAAAAAAAAAAAAAAAAAAAAAAAAAAAAAAAAAAAAAAAAAAAAAAAAAAAAAAAAAAAAAAAAAAAAAAAAAAAAAAAAAAAAAAAAAAAAAAAAAAAAAAAAAAAAAAAAAAAAAAAAAAAAAAAAAAAAAAAAAAAAAAAAAAAAAAAAAAAAAAAAAAAAAAAAAAAAAAAAAAAAAAAAAAAAAAAAAAAAAAAAAAAAAAAAAAAAAAAAAAAAAAAAAAAAAAAAAAAAAAAAAAAAAAAAAAAAAAAAAAAAAAAAAAAAAAAAAAAAAAAAAAAAAAAAAAAAAAAAAAAAAAAAAAAAAAAAAAAAAAAAAAAAAAAAAAAAAAAAAAAAAAAAAAAAAAAAAAAAAAAAAAAAAAAAAAAAAAAAAAAAAAAAAAAAAAAAAAAAAAAAAAAAAAAAAAAAAAAAAAAAAAAAAAAAAAAAAAAAAAAAAAAAAAAAAAAAAAAAAAAAAAAAAAAAAAAAAAAAAAAAAAAAAAAAAAAAAAAAAAAAAAAAAAAAAAAAAAAAAAAAAAAAAAAAAAAAAAAAAAAAAAAAAAAAAAAAAAAAAAAAAAAAAAAAAAAAAAAAAAAAAAAAAAAAAAAAAAAAAAAAAAAAAAAAAAAAAAAAAAAAAAAAAAAAAAAAAAAAAAAAAAAAAAAAAAAAAAAAAAAAAAAAAAAAAAAAAAAAAAAAAAAAAAAAAAAAAAAAAAAAAAAAAAAAAAAAAAAAAAAAAAAAAAAAAAAAAAAAAAAAAAAAAAAAAAAAAAAAAAAAAAAAAAAAAAAAAAAAAAAAAAAAAAAAAAAAAAAAAAAAAAAAAAAAAAAAAAAAAAAAAAAAAAAAAAAAAAAAAAAAAAAAAAAAAAAAAAAAAAAAAAAAAAAAAAAAAAAAAAAAAAAAAAAAAAAAAAAAAAAAAAAAAAAAAAAAAAAAAAAAAAAAAAAAAAAAAAAAAAAAAAAAAAAAAAAAAAAAAAAAAAAAAAAAAAAAAAAAAAAAAAAAAAAAAAAAAAAAAAAAAAAAAAAAAAAAAAAAAAAAAAAAAAAAAAAAAAAAAAAAAAAAAAAAAAAAAAAAAAAAAAAAAAAAAAAAAAAAAAAAAAAAAAAAAAAAAAAAAAAAAAAAAAAAAAAAAAAAAAAAAAAAAAAAAAAAAAAAAAAAAAAAAAAAAAAAAAACAAAAAAAAAAAAAAAAAAAAAAAAAAAAAAAAAAAAAAAAAAAAAAAAAAAAAAAAAAAAAAAAAAAAAAAAAAAAAAAAAAAAAAAAAAAAAAAAAAAAAAAAAAAAAAAAAAAAAAAAAAAAAAAAAAAAAAAAAAAAAAAAAAAAAAAAAAAAAAAAAAAAAAAAAAAAAAAAAAAAAAAAAAAAAAAAAAAAAAAAAAAAAAAAAAAAAAAAAAAAAAAAAAAAAAAAAAAAAAAAAAAAAAAAAAAAAAAAAAAAAAAAAAAAAAAAAAAAAAAAAAAAAAAAAAAAAAAAAAAAAAAAAAAAAAAAAAAAAAAAAAAAAAAAAAAAAAAAAAAAAAAAAAAAAAAAAAAAAAAAAAAAAAAAAAAAAAAAAAAAAAAAAAAAAAAAAAAAAAAAAAAAAAAAAAAAAAAAAAAAAAAAAAAAAAAAAAAAAAAAAAAAAAAAAAAAAAAAAAAAAAAAAAAAAAAAAAAAAAAAAAAAAAAAAAAAAAAAAAAAAAAAAAAAAAAAAAAAAAAAAAAAAAAAAAAAAAAAAAAAAAAAAAAAAAAAAAAAAAAAAAAAAAAAAAAAAAAAAAAAAAAAAAAAAAAAAAAAAAAAAAAAAAAAAAAAAAAAAAAAAAAAAAAAAAAAAAAAAAAAAAAAAAAAAAAAAAAAAAAAAAAAAAAAAAAAAAAAAAAAAAAAAAAAAAAAAAAAAAAAAAAAAAAAAAAAAAAAAAAAAAAAAAAAAAAAAAAAAAAAAAAAAAAAAAAAAAAAAAAAAAAAAAAAAAAAAAAAAAAAAAAAAAAAAAAAAAAAAAAAAAAAAAAAAAAAAAAAAAAAAAAAAAAAAAAAAAAAAAAAAAAAAAAAAAAAAAAAAAAAAAAAAAAAAAAAAAAAAAAAAAAAAAAAAAAAAAAAAAAAAAAAAAAAAAAAAAAAAAAAAAAAAAAAAAAAAAAAAAAAAAAAAAAAAAAAAAAAAAAAAAAAAAAAAAAAAAAAAAAAAAA
The DNA here is from genome assembly GCA_029620275.1 of Acrossocheilus wenchowensis. Taxonomy (NCBI): domain Eukaryota; kingdom Metazoa; phylum Chordata; class Actinopteri; order Cypriniformes; family Cyprinidae; genus Acrossocheilus; species Acrossocheilus wenchowensis. The sequence continues at coordinate 32,744 of JAJUBA010000405.1, forward strand.
AAAAAAAAAAAAAAAAAAAAAAAAAAAAAAAAAAAAAAAAAAAAAAAAAAAAAAAAAAAAAAAAAAAAAAAAAAAAAAAAAAAAAAAAAAAAAAAAAAAAAAAAAAAAAAAAAAAAAAAAAAAAAAAAAAAAAAAAAAAAAAAAAAAAAAAAAAAAAAAAAAAAAAAAAAAAAAAAAAAAAAAAAAAAAAAAAAAAAAAAAAAAAAAAAAAAAAAAAAAAAAAAAAAAAAAAAAAAAAAAAAAAAAAAAAAAAAAAAAAAAAAAAAAAAAAAAAAAAAAAAAAAAAAAAAAAAAAAAAAAAAAAAAAAAAAAAAAAAAAAAAAAAAAAAAAAAAAAAAAAAAAAAAAAAAAAAAAAAAAAAAAAAAAAAAAAAAAAAAAAAAAAAAAAAAAAAAAAAAAAAAAAAAAAAAAAAAAAAAAAAAAAAAAAAAAAAAAAAAAAAAAAAAAAAAAAAAAAAAAAAAAAAAAAAAAAAAAAAAAAAAAAAAAAAAAAAAAAAAAAAAAAAAAAAAAAAAAAAAAAAAAAAAAAAAAAAAAAAAAAAAAAAAAAAAAAAAAAAAAAAAAAAAAAAAAAAAAAAAAAAAAAAAAAAAAAAAAAAAAAAAAAAAAAAAAAAAAAAAAAAAAAAAAAAAAAAAAAAAAAAAAAAAAAAAAAAAAAAAAAAAAAAAAAAAAAAAAAAAAAAAAAAAAAAAAAAAAAAAAAAAAAAAAAAAAAAAAAAAAAAAAAAAAAAAAAAAAAAAAAAAAAAAAAAAAAAAAAAAAAAAAAAAAAAAAAAAAAAAAAAAAAAAAAAAAAAAAAAAAAAAAAAAAAAAAAAAAAAAAAAAAAAAAAAAAAAAAAAAAAAAAAAAAAAAAAAAAAAAAAAAAAAAAAAAAAAAAAAAAAAAAAAAAAAAAAAAAAAAAAAAAAAAAAAAAAAAAAAAAAAAAAAAAAAAAAAAAAAAAAAAAAAAAAAAAAAAAAAAAAAAAAAAAAAAAAAAAAAAAAAAAAAAAAAAAAAAAAAAAAAAAAAAAAAAAAAAAAAAAAAAAAAAAAAAAAAAAAAAAAAAAAAAAAAAAAAAAAAAAAAAAAAAAAAAAAAAAAAAAAAAAAAAAAAAAAAAAAAAAAAAAAAAAAAAAAAAAAAAAAAAAAAAAAAAAAAAAAAAAAAAAAAAAAAAAAAAAAAAAAAAAAAAAAAAAAAAAAAAAAAAAAAAAAAAAAAAAAAAAAAAAAAAAAAAAAAAAAAAAAAAAAAAAAAAAAAAAAAAAAAAAAAAAAAAAAAAAAAAAAAAAAAAAAAAAAAAAAAAAAAAAAAAAAAAAAAAAAAAAAAAAAAAAAAAAAAAAAAAAAAAAAAAAAAAAAAAAAAAAAAAAAAAAAAAAAAAAAAAAAAAAAAAAAAAAAAAAAAAAAAAAAAAAAAAAAAAAAAAAAAAAAAAAAAAAAAAAAAAAAAAAAAAAAAAAAAAAAAAAAAAAAAAAAAAAAAAAAAAAAAAAAAAAAAAAAAAAAAAAAAAAAAAAAAAAAAAAAAAAAAAAAAAAAAAAAAAAAAAAAAAAAAAAAAAAAAAAAAAAAAAAAAAAAAAAAAAAAAAAAAAAAAAAAAAAAAAAAAAAAAAAAAAAAAAAAAAAAAAAAAAAAAAAAAAAAAAAAAAAAAAAAAAAAAAAAAAAAAAAAAAAAAAAAAAAAAAAAAAAAAAAAAAAAAAAAAAAAAAAAAAAAAAAAAAAAAAAAAAAAAAAAAAAAAAAAAAAAAAAAAAAAAAAAAAAAAAAAAAAAAAAAAAAAAAAAAAAAAAAAAAAAAAAAAAAAAAAAAAAAAAAAAAAAAAAAAAAAAAAAAAAAAAAAAAAAAAAAAAAAAAAAAAAAAAAAAAAAAAAAAAAAAAAAAAAAAAAAAAAAAAAAAAAAAAAAAAAAAAAAAAAAAAAAAAAAAAAAAAAAAAAAAAAAAAAAAAAAAAAAAAAAAAAAAAAAAAAAAAAAAAAAAAAAAAAAAAAAAAAAAAAAAAAAAAAAAAAAAAAAAAAAAAAAAAAAAAAAAAAAAAAAAAAAAAAAAAAAAAAAAAAAAAAAAAAAAAAAAAAAAAAAAAAAAAAAAAAAAAAAAAAAAAAAAAAAAAAAAAAAAAAAAAAAAAAAAAAAAAAAAAAAAAAAAAAAAAAAAAAAAAAAAAAAAAAAAAAAAAAAAAAAAAAAAAAAAAAAAAAAAAAAAAAAAAAAAAAAAAAAAAAAAAAAAAAAAAAAAAAAAAAAAAAAAAAAAAAAAAAAAAAAAAAAAAAAAAAAAAAAAAAAAAAAAAAAAAAAA
>JAJUBA010000406.1:2500-5000 GCA_029620275.1 Acrossocheilus wenchowensis
TATTAGATTTAAAAAAATAACAACTTCTAACTTAAGTGAACTTAAAACAATCTTCACATAAACCCATTATAATAAAGAACTGTGTTCTTCAGCTAGTAGGAAATATACAGAAATAAAGTTATCAAACTCTAAATTCTAAATTAAATATAGATGAACCCTTAAAACTAAAAAAGTTATTGATTTCCTCTGTTTTCTCTTGTTCTTTGATGAATAGACATCACAGCAGCTGGTTATTAGGCTGCTATTACTTTAAGAGCTGCCGCTGCTGAACGTGACGCGGATCTAATGCATGCTGGTAGTTTCATTCGCGCTTTAATATGAAATGCTACAGGCTACAACAGCTGACAGGAAAATTATTTTTTACTGATTATGGCCGGACAGCATCTCACGCAGTTCAGTGATGTTCTGCCGAAGCTCCTCGTCTCCTGAACCGTTTCCACGCTCGTTTGACTCGCGCCTGACGCTGACGTGAAGTAGAGCGCGTCTGAAACACCTCACTGTGTGATGTGATCGTAAAGATGTTCTGCATCTAAATAAATGCAGTTTTTGTTGAGAAAAAGAGACAGAAGCAGCAGTTGTGAGTGGAGTGGCCAACCCTAGCTCCGCCCCTGAGTTAAAATATTTTTAACGCCGTTAAACTGGAAAAATTAATCGCCTGCGTTAACGTGCTAATTTTGACAGCACTAATAAAAACATTTTGAACACTTAACTTAGTGATTGCTGTCAGGATGTGAAGAGACTTTTAGGCCATGTCCACATGTACACGGGTATTAAACTGAGTTTTTCCTTCTTACGTTTTAAAAACAAATCTCCGTCCACATGAAAATGCAAGCGCATGCTATGAAGCTCATGCTACGGCGATATAATCTCAACCGTGAAGCCATGCTGGCCAATCAGAAGCCTGAAACGATCAGAAGTCTACACGATAACACTGCAACCAGAGTCTTTGAAATCTTCACCCTGGCAGGAGTTTTCAGAAATGTTCAGTTTCAGTGACCTGCTGCAGCGTTGTGAGGACGAACGGCCAAACCGCACAGAAGAAGCTGCGGCTTTGAAAATAACCGCGTTCGTGTGGACAGAGCCTTAACCAGCAGAACAAAACGTGTTTCTGAGCCGAACCACCTGCCCAGTAACGCTGTTCCTCACAGGTGTGTGAGGTCGTGCAGGAGGTCTGGAGCGAGGCAGCGCCGGCCGTCCCGTCGGATGAAGCGGCGCTGAAGAGCGTGCTGCAGGTCAGTGAAGCCGCGGCCGAGAGCGTGCGCTCGCTGCAGCAAAGCATTCTGGGCCGCCGGCAGCAGGAGGAGCTGCAGGAGGAGCAGCGGCTGTATTCGGAGGTAAAGCGTCCCGGCGGCCGTATGTTCTGTACGAGACCGCAGCGACCGACTGACCGCTGTGATTGTGTTCCAGATCCGCTTCACTCATAAGCAGCGAGAGATCGCAGCAGACGCCTGGAGGAGCTACGTCGCCAGAACCTCAGACTACAGCGTCCTGAAGGTCTGAACCCTCGCTTTCATCCGCTACTCTTTCTCCTCGAGCTCCTCTGAGTGATTCTCTTGTGTTTGGCAGGAGTTCAGGCGTCTTCGGGAGGAGCGGAGCACCAGCGAACACGACACGCCATCAGACGCCGAGACACAAGAGCCTCCGATCGATAAACCAGAGCCAGTCACTCTATAGACACAATATATAGCCAACTGAACGCATTTAACACGACATACTGTTCAAACGCTTGCCATCGCTAAAGGGACAGTTCACCCAAAAATGACAGAATGTTCATATTTGGGTGAAGTATCCCTTTAACCAGCATTAGCATGCTAGCGATCACTGCCGGACCAATGAGCTAGCATGACTGGATCTCAAGCAAAGCCAAATATGAACTGAATGTTAGCATTTGAATAATGGCTAATAAAATGAGAAGTCATAGCCAGAACGCTCCTGTGTGTTTATTGTTTCTCAAGCTGAGTTGCAGACACAGACGACCGTGTTCTCGCTGTTATACGCTAGCATCTGCTGAACGAGCCTAGAAACACTCGATCAAACACAGGTGAGGAACACAGAAACCAGCCATCTCATATGTGAGCATATGCATATGAAAAATAACCCGATCATCACACTAACCGCATATAAATGAAAGCTGTCTAATGTTACAGAGTTAAATGTGGATCCAGAAAGTGTTAAAGGCCTGTGAAAGCTTTGAGATACTGTCGGAAGACATCTACTGCATCTTTGCTTCACTGTAAAAAAAAAAATGCCGTAAAATTTATGGTAAAAAAACGGCAGCTGTGGTTGCCAGAATTATACCGTAAAATATACGGTAGCAACATTTTAGGTTTTACGGTTTTAACTTAAATTTACAGTTAAATACCATAATTTCAATTAAATATCGTAAATTGATATAATGTTAATATAACAACCTATTAAAGTACTGAAATCTGTTTTGTACCTTTGAAATACACTGATAACCAAATGCAGGTGATGATGAGAATATCACATGATGAACCAA
>JAJUBA010000406.1:10000-20000 GCA_029620275.1 Acrossocheilus wenchowensis
CTAAACTTGAATTGGTATAATTCATGAACGAAAAATATTTTGTAATATGATTTTGATGTACCATGTTCCATGGTAATGCAATGTCTGATTTTAAAATGGTTTTCATAGAATGAATTTTGAGATTTTAAGCTTTCAGTTGATATATATATATATATATATATATATATGATGTTATGATGTAGATGTTTGAGGTGCACTCTTGTCATAAACTAATCTGTTACTTTTACTACATAATTTGTAACCAAAAAAAATAAAAATAAAAACAGTGTTAAAATGTGAGCCAGGACCACAAAACCAGTCATGAGGGTCAAAATCTCCTTTAAAGTTGTCCAAATGAAGTTCTTAGCAATGCATATTACTAATCAAAAATGAAGTTTTGATATATTTATGGTAGGAAATTTACAAAATATCTTCATGGAACATGATCTTAATATCCTAATGATTTTTGGCATAAAAGAGAAATGTATAATTGTGACCCATACAGTGTATTGTTGTCTATTGCTACAGATACAGCTGTGCTGCTTATGACTGCTGCTGTGCTGCAGGGACACATTTATCTATTTAGGAGTCTTAGACCTTTCCAACGATATATAGTTTGTCATGATTAGATTAGGATTTATTTGTAATATAGTGAAGTAAACTCTGAGTGGACGGGTGACGGTTAAGAGCTTCAGATTTGGTTGATTTTGGAAGGATTTGATTGCGTTGGTTTCACAGTGATGCATGTGTTATGAAGTCATTTTTACCCTCCTGTAATTTAGCTCCAAATCTCAGATGAAAATTGCCATTTTGATCCTCCTCTACACAAAAGTGCATTATTCAGTAAATATTCATTTACTGTTTTAGCTTTCATCAGCCAAGCTTTCATGAACCAAATCAAAAATTTCAGCCGATGAAGTTTAGGATTTGTTTGATTTGGCCTGGAGCGGTCCTGTGATTGTGTGTGTGTGTGGTGTGTGTGTGTGTGTGTGTGTGTGTGTGTGTGTCAGGCTTCCACCTGATCCCGCGTCTGTCGGCCGTGGTTCCCGAGAGCTGTCTGCTGATCGTGGTGGGTCTGCTGGTGGGCGGTTTGATCCGAGTCATGGGCAAGAAGCCGCCGGTGCTGGACTCGCAGCTCTTCTTCCTGTGCCTGCTGCCGCCCATCATCCTGGACGCCGGCTACTTCCTGCCCCTGCGGCCCTTCACCGAGAACGCCGGCACCATCCTGAGCTTCGCCGTGCTGGGGACGCTGTGGAACACCTTCTTCACCGGCGCGCTGCTGTACGCCTGCCGTCCGGCGGCCCTCGAGCTGCTGCCCTGCCTGCTGTTCGGCTCCATCGTGTCGGCCGTGGATCCGGTGGCCGTCCTGGCCGTCTTCGAGGAGATCCACATCAACGAGCTGCTGCACATCCTGGTGTTCGGAGAGTCGCTGCTCAACGACGCCGTGACCGTGGTGAGACGACTCCTCGATTATGGCAAAGATCTAAATCACGATTATTTTGGTCAATATTGTAATCACTATGAGGTCACCGGCTGCTGTCACGGCCATTCTCAACTCTTTAAGTCCATTTATTACATAACCGACGAGGCTTTACGTGAATAATCAATAAACAAAACCTTTTGACAATATTTTGCATGTGTTTGATTGTTCAGGTGCGCACTTTGAGCTCGTTCCGTCTGCGCAGAAATCCTCTCGAGGAACAGCACAAGTTCTCTTTTTAAAAACATGAATAAATCTAACCAACTTTAATAAATCAAGCACGTCCCATTTTGCAAGTCACGTTACGTGATTCTACTGATTTGCACGAGAAATTAGGCTTTTATGTCGGAATGAAAGCGCACCGCTGGGAAAAGGGCGGCATGGGGTGCAATAACCGTTTCATCTCATTACTGTATTTTCAGAATCGAAGGAGGCTGAATCGATTGACAGATTACCGTTACTCAGAATAGAACTGAAAGCGGCCGAATGCTGTGAGTGAATCTCAAAGGCTGTGTTTCAGAGTGAAGCGCGGCACTGAGTTCATTTACACGCCAGCAGCTCACGATTCACATAAACTCCTTCTGCATCTTCAAAAACTGGTAATGAGAAGCGGTTTTCCCATGAAGCATTTTTTCCCGCGGTTTTTCATCAAAATAAAAGTTTGATGGTTTAATGTGTGAAAATGAATAAATTAAGAGAGCAATAACTATTAGTATTGTAGTCTTACAGTTGTAATGTCAAATAAAATTATTATTATTATACTTGTTTTCTTAAATACTTGATTTGTTTTACAGTGAAGTTGTAACAGTAATATTTCATTGTTTATTATTTAGTTGTTGTAGTAGTAATAATGTATAATCACAAAATTTTGGCCAAATTGTGCAGCTCTACAAACAAACACAGCAAACCTGGATTTATTAAAATTGCATTTTAAATGAGAATAATAGAAAATGAGATTTTTTCCCAAAACGTGAAGCCCTGCTAACCATCATTATGCTTGAATTTGTGGATAGAACCTGAACTTTAGAAATAATTTTTTTAAGTTTGAATAAATATTAGGGGGTGTTTAACTTAAAATGGACAGGTTTTATCCATTTGGCCATTTGTTACACAACAACAGTGTTTTGGGGGGTTGAAAATGCAATATTTTTGCAAAGGATTTTTGAGAACAATGCCAGTATCGTCTCCGTGTAAACGCATAAACGCTCATTATACGTGTTCCGTCTGTAGGAACGCAATCCGTGTGCAGGCGTGTAGTGTTTATCTACAAAGAGACATCGCCATCTACTGGCCTGACATGCAGAGTACAGTGTTTTTAGTTGTTTTTGCGGATCTGTGTGAATGAGGATTATTTTGTCACTTGTATGCGAAACTTTTCAAAAACACAAAGGAAATTTTCCAAAGTTCTTCGTTGTCATGTAAATGCATCCTTGAATAAAATTTAAATTCCTTCAGGCTCGTTACTTTACGAAGCTATCTGGAGGTGAAAGGCGTGGTTTGCGTGTCACGGAGGATCTTGAAGGAGGCTGATGTTGGTGTTTCTGTGTGTTTCCTTCAGGTCCTGTACCACCTGTTCGAGGAGTTTGCGCACGCGGGCGAGGTGACGGCGGGCGACGTGTTTCTGGGCGTGGTGTGTTTTTTCGTGGTGGCGCTGGGCGGAGTGCTGGTGGGCGGCGTGTACGGAGTGCTGGCGGCTTTCACGTCACGCTTCACGTCGCACACGCGTGTGATCGAGCCTCTGTTCGTCTTCCTCTACAGCTACATGGCCTACCTGTCGGCCGAAGTCTTCCACCTGTCCGGCATCATGGCGTGAGTCTCACACGCTCGTGCTGTGTGCACCGTCGCTTTGAAAAGTCATGCATTACAATATTACACTATGAGATTCAACTAGAAGTTTGAAGGGTATTAGAGAGATTTTGTTAATTTTTTCTTTTCTTGGTATTTATTTATTTATTTGTTTATTTATTTATACGCTTTATCCTGGGTAGTCCAAACCACCAGCACTGTCAGTGTGTGTTTTTTGGTTTTTGGAGTAACACGGATGAGTGTTGGTGGAGTTATTACATGCAGGGGCGTAGTTTGTGGGGGGGATTGGGGGGGGGGGGTAACCCCCCCAATAACCAAAAGTAGCAAGTACAACCCCCCCAATATTTATACCATGGTTAACGGAAACTTAGAATCAGGCCATTTATTAATTATTTGACTCGCGCCTTCCGCGCTTTTATAAGCGCTAGCTTCATGTAAGAACCGAACGGAGCGCTTATCAGCACAACACGACTGAAGCGCAGTTCTTTTTAATTGTGCACGAGCGGCGCGCCGAATCACCCTATACTCTGTGCGCGTTCACCAGCGCGCTCGAGACGCGGGAGAAGATTCGCGCGAGCCATTCCTATCGCGAAGCTGATGGTAAAATATGTGAACTATTTGAATTCTATTGAGAAACTGCCACTTTAAAATGCTATGGAGTAAGTCGAACATTATCTAAAAAAAGGCACAAACTAAAAAGACTGATGAAAAAAGGAGAAAACAATCTTGCACCAGCACTAACATAATATTAAAATATTTTTAAACTACTCGTGACCACCTTTACTATAATTTATCACGTTTTACTGTAGGCTTATTTATTGTGGTAAATTTTGTCTAACTTGTAGAATTTATAATAGATAATCTGTTAAGGGAATAGATTTTTCCCTAAAGATTTATATTACAACTGTGGCATGTTGTAGCTATTGTTTCTAAAGACTGTTGTTTCTCATAACAAATGCAATATAGATTAATAAAAAAGTCATTATTGGCCTGGTAATGATTAATAGGCTAGCCTTATTATAACAGACGCTACAGTTGAGAACTATGGTACTTTTTTCATAAGAGCGAGTACAAGTCGAGAGCCGATGGGTTCTAATGATGTGATGGAAAAACCTGCCTTCAGATATTCCAATGATGGCAGATTAAATCATTAAGAGCCTCGTGAACTGTGAAGGAGTAAGAAATAAACAATATGAATATAAGAAAATGTTAAGGTAGATTGACTTCCCACGGCGTGTTGAATTAGAACATTCTGTCAAACTATAGCCTAAGTGTCTAAATAATATAAAATACATTATATGTCCTATATATAAACAAGTAATTGTTAACTAGCCTATTACTGTATTGCAGTTACGCTATCAACCAACTTTGCATGTGTGGTGGATATCACAAAACACCATTTTACAAAAATAAACATTTAAGCAAACAAACAAATAAATAAACCTTAAGAGGGAGCCTGACCCAGGGTCCACTCCAGCCCCCCCGATGTTCAAACCAAAACTACGCCCTTGATTACATGTATCTCAGTGGTTAACAGTCCTGAAGTCAACAGTTTGATTTGCTTCTATTGTCCGAGTTGGTAAGTCACTTTGGATAAAAGCTGCTAAATGACTAAATGTATATAACAATATTGTGTTACTCTACAAAAAGTAACTAACTGTGTTACTTAGTTCTCTTTTACGGAAAGTAATGCATTCCATGGAACCTTTTCACAAGACTGTGATGTGTTTAACCGTCATCAGCATCGTAAATCCTCAAAAGATTTTTAAATTTAGATTTTTTTTTTTTTTTTAAACTAGTTAAGGCTAATGTTTCTAATGCAGTGTCTCTCTCATTCACTGCTGTTGAAGTTAACCCAACTATAACGCCTTCTGCTGCTGAGAAACACGGAAATGTGAAAAGGTCCATTTACTTTCGTGTTTCTGACCTGGCCTGGGTCTGTACCGTGAAGCCGGATTAGCTGCTAGCTAGGTAAGTTTCAGTTTAGTTTGCACTAATCCTGGGTTTTAGGTACCATGAAAGTGGCTTGGCTTTTAGCTGCGTTCATCGCAATAGTAACTTACTCTCCACCGCTAACCTGCTCCGGGCAGAGTTAGAGATCTCGGACTGAAACTGGACCAATCAGACGTGAGCAAAGTGACACTCGTCTGTCACTCCCCCAGTTTCTCTCGCTCCAAATTAAAGGTCACTAGTACTAAAAAAAAATCTCTGGCTTTAATGATAATTACTTAGTTATTTTATATGATTTATATAATTAAATGATTTATATTATTATTAATCTATTACACACAAGCAATTTTAGTTTAACAGTTATTATAAATCCTTTATTTTATATGAATGGTAATATATACAGATCGTATATAATATAAATAAGTTGTAGAATCGATAGATAACGCTTTAAAAATGACTACATGTGACCTTACATGTTCGAGTCTCTATCGCTGTATATTTCCAGCTATATTTCACTTGTGACTGCACTGATGAAACAAGATCATTTCTTTTATTTGTCCTCTTTCAGGAACAAGAACTTTTTTCATTGTAAATGCATTTAAATTCGTCATATTCTTCAATCTCTTAACCTTTAGCAAACCTTTAACCAAGGCTCGTGATTGGCTGATCACCAGTGATGTCACACATTCATGAGCACGCGCTCCATTAACTCAGGATCAAGTCTGAGTTGACAAAGAAAGCTGAAGATCAGCTTCATGGTACCAACAAAGTCGGATTGGAGTAACTGTCAACTCGAAACTAATCCTGTAACTCTGAGTTTGTTCATCTAGCATCATGGTACAGGCCCCGGAGTGAGAGACAGACTCTTCCTTCAGCCTGAGGGCTGTTCATTTCACGTTTGGTGAGAAAGGGCCTTTAGAGCTGCCAAAAACTTTAACCTTTGGGTTTTCATTATTAAAAACAAATAAGCAAGCCCGGGGGCCTGTACCATGATGCTGGCTGAACAAAACAAAACCAAACCAATCCGGCTTTGTTGGTACCTTGATGCTGATCATCAACTTTCTCCATCAAACTCAGGCTTTAATCCTGAGTTAATGAAGTGTGTACACTTGCAAGCATCAGTAATGAACAGCCAATCACATGCCTTTTAACTGTGATGAACTGCCAAAGATTAAAAGATTGAAAAATATGAATTTATATACATCTACACAGCGAGGTGAAAGAGGACAACTAAAAGAAGAAATCTTGCCATATCTTATGAAACTTGGATTAATAATAAATATAAATCATTTAATTATATAAATCATATAAAATAACTAAGTAATTATCATTAAAGCCAGAGTTTTTTTTTTAGTACTAGTGACCTTTAATTTGGAGCGAGAGAAACTGGGGGAGTGACAGACGAGTGTCACTTTGCTCACGTCTGATTGGTCCAGTTTCAGTCTGAGATCTCTAACTCTGCCCGGAGCAGGTTAGCGGTGGAGAGTAAGTTACTATTGCGATGAACGCAGCTAAAAGCCAAGCCACTTTCATGGTACCTAAAACCCAGGATTAGTGCAAACTAAACTGAAACTTACTTAGCTAGCAGCTAATCCGGCTTCACGGTACAGACCCCTGATTTCTCTCAACAAAGAGACAGGAGAGCTGTCAGTCAGTACATGGAAAACAGAGTAACTGGTGTTACTTATTTGAAAAAGTAGCTCAGGTATTTTCTTGTAAATTGAAAAGTAATGCGTTACGTTTCTAGTTACTTGAAAAAGCAATCTGAATACGTAGCTCCCTGCTTGTGTTTGTTGACAGGCTCATAGCGTGTGGCGTGATCATGCGGCCCTATGTGGAGGCCAACATCTCCCACAAATCCTACACCACCATCAAGTACTTCCTGAAGATGTGGAGCAGCGTGAGCGAGACGCTGATCTTCATCTTCCTGGGTGTGTCGACGGTGGCCGGGCCGCACGCCTGGAACTGGACCTTTGTGACCATCACCATCGTCCTGTGTCTGGTGTCCAGGGTTCTGGGTGAGACTCTGCTTCACGCTGCAGGAGATAATCTTTATCAGGCACATCGAACGGCTCCCTTTTGTTTGGGTCACTGAAGATTTCTGGAGGTGCTTAGTGCCCATAAACAGTACTGTTCAAAACTTTGAGGTCACTATAATATAAGAAATCGAGAATTAAATTATCATTCAATTGATCAAAAGCAACAGTAAAGACATTTATGTTACAATAGATTTCTATTTCAAATAAATACTGTTCTTCTGAACTTTCTATTCATCTGTGAATCCTAATAATGAAATAAAATGCATCACAGTTTCCACAAAAATATTGTGCAGCACAACTGTTTTCAACATTGATAATAATCAGAAATGTTTGTTGAGCAGCAAATCAGTATATTATTATGATTTCTGAAGATCATGTGACACTGAAGACTGGAGTAATGATGCTGAAAATACAGCTTAATAAATTAGTGTAACAGATATTGACATTGTAATAATATTTCACTTTTTACTGTATTTTTGATCAAATAAATGCTGCTTTGGCGAGCAGAAGAGACTTCTTTGAAAAACAGTAGAAAATCTCAGTAGAAAGAAGTTTAGAAACTTTTTAATGGTATTTTCTAAGAATTAAAGAGCCAGATTTACTGAACAGATTACAAATGAGCGTAAGAGCACTATATCACAAAAGCACCGATGGGAGTGGAAAGTTCTGCACATCTACTGATGATGTGAAAGAGCAGATCATTTCCATAATGACCAATGCAGTCTAACAAAAGCAGCACAAATTTGTCACAAACCAGCAGAGCCGATGATAATCAGGTGTGTGATCGAATAACAACACAGACTAGACTATTCGGTACCGATACCAATGAAAATCCACGGTTCTCGGTACCAATTTCGGTACCACATGCTAATTAAAAAAACACACTATTTTTAATAATAAAGTCAAACAAAAATCAATGCCATTCTTTATACTTATTTAAATAGTGTATCAAGTTTTTCCACAAGTAATAAAAGTAAACTGTAAAGTTTCACCCAAATTTAATTTGTCTTTTAATTAATGAAATTTAAACACATTTAATTTTTTTTTTTGGTAAATAAAGGGGATTTACTATTAAAATTAAAATATGGAAGAAATATTGTGTGATTATTTCTTTATAATAATCGACTTTTGCTGCTTAATATTTACAGATATTAGTCCATGTCGCGATTTGATTTGTGTAATGACCTACTTTTGATTAATTCATCCAAACTTTGAAAAATTCCGTGCTAAACTGTAAATTCCGTTTTTATAACTGGATTCTGAGATTCCGCCCACGTTTTCTGCATCGCGGAAATCATAGAGCCGTAAGCGTCAAGAACCGGGTTGACCGGGTACTCGGTATCACCGGTACTTAAAAAAACCTGCTACCGTGACGTTTTCATTTTTTTAGTACTGACTTGGTACCGAAGTACCGGGTCTTTTGACAACACTAACACAGACACAGAATGGGTTCAGACATGTGTTTTTGGGGCATTAATAATGGCGCAAATACCATTAAACTGACTACTGCAAGTCTTCGTAAATCACCTTGCATGATTCATTCAGATCCTCTCCTCACCTGAATGTTGTGTCCGAAAGGGAAAGTCCTACAAATGTGCGTGCAATAAGATCAGCTGTAGAAATAACTTAAATAACAGTAACAGTGAAAGCTAACACCATGTTTCCTGATGATATCTCCCAAGGGTAACATGTAAAGTGTTAAAAGTAATGGCCCTAGTACTGAGCCTTGAGGTACTCCAATGTCTGTCTCCATGTCTTTTCGTTACTAATGTTTCACCGAGTGTCTTTAGTAAATCCTGACAGTAGTTTTTTAAGGCCAGGCGAGGGCTTGTGCTGCTGCAAGCAGTCAGTAAATCTGGCCCCGGTGTTGAGTTTATGAATCTGTGTATTATCCATGTCGACTGTGTGTTTGTCCGTCTGTCCTGCAGGTGTGGTCGGCTTGACGTTCATCATTAATAAGTACCGTATGGTGAAGCTGAGTGGTAAGGATCAGTTCATCGTGGCGTACGGCGGATTGAGGGGTGCCATCGCCTTCTCATTAGCGTTTCTGCTGTCCAGTGATGACTTTCCCATGAAGGACATGTTCCTGACGGCCATCATCACCGTCATCTTCTTCACCGTGTTCGTGCAGGTAGGAGAGAATTCGCTGAAGGATGTCCAATGTGTTTCTGTAGCCGAAAGCTCATGTTGTCCTGTTTTTTAGGGAATGACGATTCGGCCGCTCGTTGACCTTCTGGCTGTCAAGAAGAGGAAAGAAAGCAAATGCTCAATAAACGAGGAGATTCACACTCAGGTGATCAGCCGATCTCAAACACACTGGAGAGCGTCGTCTCTGCTGTCTGACTGCTGATGCTGTTTTGTGTCTCTGTAGGTTCTGGAGCATCTGCTGGCTGGAATCGAGGGTGTGCGGACACTACGGTCACCATCACTGGAGAGACAAGTGCGTTTCAGAGCCAGATATCCTGTCATCGTTTACTCACTAAACCCACAACATATAGGACACGTTCAGCTGAATCTTTACATACGTGACCAAACACTTTCCGTAAAACCAGCGCTGATAATAGCATTCATATAGCGGCATTGACAGCGTTTGGAGTAATCAGATTACAGTCTCAAGTAACTAGTAAAGTAATGACCACAGGAACATTAAACAGGAACCAGATTAGTCCTCTGCACAATCTGACTTTGCTGCAGCCTAGAATTAAACTACTGGTCTCGTCTGGCCGGAGGAGATGATGAAACTATT